>CM026414.1:17048459-17087918 GCA_014858505.1 Corymbia citriodora subsp. variegata
CCCCCCCTTCCCAAAACGTCTTCTTCTTTGTCTCTTTTTATACTGCTCATCCTGCACCTCAAAACAGAAGCATGAATATCCAGAAAATTCTCCGATTTCTCAACTCTTCTTCCATTCCTGTTCTGTCTTTATACCACAGAGAGATAATCTTGATTTTCTATTTTGCTCTTGATCTTCCACACTTTCGTGCTTCGGATATGCCTCAGTATATGTGGTCAACCATCTTGTGTCTTCGAGAGAGACTCAAGGGCAGCCAGTGGAGTCAGGAACGGCAACGAAACTGGACAGACGACGCACCAGGTTGCAGCCGAGGAGGGGATGTTCGGCCACGACTCTCCTCTTGTCAAGCACTCTCCTCTCTTGACGTGGCCGTGCATGGAATTGTGTGGCCCCCCTAAGTTGTGCGTAAACGCCCCCTCTTATATACGAAGCAACCGAGCCCATCAGAGAAAGAAATAAAATCACATTGCGCGGCCAAGGACACAATTTTATTTTCCTTCAATCACCGATTTTTCCTCGGCAGAATGTGTTCTTTCCTTTTCTTCTTCAACCGAATATTTCTTCCTTACGTCGGCTAATCCCATGCATTAACCCATTTTCCTTTCTGTTCATGGACACGTAATTATCTTTTATCGCCCTCATTCTGACCAAATTATTTGGTAAAGATATTCATTCTTTTTGCCTTATTTCCTGTTTCAAAACAAAGATATATTGCTTGAAGAATCAAATATCCCCCATTTGGGATACTTCTTTCCCAAGCACACGCTTCCATCAAAATCCTCTTTTAATAACATCCGACTTTCCTGTCAAATGGATTTTCCAAAATATGCACTGCTCTCACCAATCTTTGGCCACTTAGAAGATAATGGGCTGAACTTGACTTTTTTTTCATTAAAAGGTTAGCCCAATTAAATCAATTACGCTTAGAATCATTCACTCGAATCCTCCGTTGCTGGTCCGATGCATGTGTAACTATTAATGCAAATGCTTCTAATATCTATATGCAATTTTAACTTTAATTTTTTTAGTGGTAAAAAATTAATCCATAATTTTTTATGCAATAAATAAATGATTAAGTTGCCAAAATTTAGATGTCAACAGGTTCTATCGGTCTAGTTGGTCCAATTTGCACCTTGGAATCGAGAACTAGATTGATTGGCCAACGGTTCCAAAAATAGGAACTGGGCACTAGACTGGTATCCCCTTAGACCACCTAAAACCAACCGGTTCAATCTGGTCCGATGCAGTCTTCATTAAGTGATTCCCGTTGCACACCCTAAGAATGTCTCCCTTAATATTTATCAAGTCCACTTATATGTGGGAAAGCTTAATCTTCTTTGGACAAATATATCTCTTCCCTCCCTTTTCGCTTGACCAAATATTACGTCACCCTGCAGTCAAATCTTTTCCCTTTCCGAAGTCAATAAAAATATGCCCCCTTACTTCCAAGTTTAATAATGCAATATTCTCTTGATAATGCAATATCTTCTTGATATCGTATGGGCTTCAGCCATCATTTGATTCTCATCCATGGACTTGGCCGAATTCACGGCCTCAATAATATTCAAGGTCAATCAGTTAAGTCTATCCGTCACCGGTCTAATGTAATTGCAACTATATGGGCTTGAAATACTCTTATAAATCTATATGCAATACAATTTAATTCTACCACTTTTGTTTAGGAGTTAAAAATTAATCCCTAATTTTTTATGCAATAAATGACTAGGTCGCGAAAATTTAGGTGTACACATTGACACAGCTCGAAACAAGTAGAATTCGAAATTTCTGGAAGGACTCAGTCGGTGGAATCACCTGTATTTGCTTAATCGGGACTTTGTCTCCGATCAATCACCAGCAAGGAGATCAAATTCCTGTATGAGACTCTCAAATATTTTAAACCAATTTTCACCTGACCTGTTAAATCTCTGGCAACCCATTTACAACCTAGCTCTAAATGTATAAGCCAAAAAATTGGTCCATGACTCATTTAACCTGCCTACTGCAAAGATACTGGGTACTTAACACCGTGCGTCTGAATTTACAAAAACAAAGAGAAATCATACGTTACTCCCCTAGCTTGAATAGCTCGACGAGATCTCAGAAAAGGAATGGCAAAAATGTTGGCAAATCACTTTATCAAACGAAATGAACGCTGCCACTATCGAGCTATCATCCATCATTGGCTGCAGCTGCAGTGGAGAAAGCCCCGGTGCAGCGACGCCAACGCCATAGACCAAGTAATCAGAGATCCAGGCCATGCCGTGCATGGCAAGGGCATCTGAGGGGAAGAGGTCGAGATTGAGGATAGGAAAGGTGTCGAGGACGAAGTTGGAGGGAGAGTTGCCGGCGGTAACGATGGAGTTGTTGGCAGAAGGAATGAGAGGTGAGAGCTTGTACGGAATAGCGTGAGTTGTGAGAAGGCGAGGTGTCGAGAGATGCGGTAGAGGAAAGAGAGAAGGGTCCATGGGGTGC
The DNA here is from genome assembly GCA_014858505.1 of Corymbia citriodora subsp. variegata. NCBI lineage: Eukaryota > Viridiplantae > Streptophyta > Magnoliopsida > Myrtales > Myrtaceae > Corymbia > Corymbia citriodora. The sequence continues at coordinate 17,050,932 of CM026414.1, forward strand.
CACAGATGGCAGCGTCGGTGCTAGCAGAGACGAAGAGGGTGGCTGAGATGGAGAGCATCAAGGGGTCGATGGCGAGACGACTTAGGCCCACTTGCCAAAGTCGCCGGAGGCATTGAGGATGTTGCTGACTTGTTGGAGACAGACTAAGTCCAGTTTTGTCTTTTTGGAAGAGTACGTAGAAATATTCAAATTTTGATATTTGACGGTGGGAGCAGCAGATTCAACAGATATTATTTAAATATATGTTGGTATATGCTCTCGTGAACTATAGGGAAGGAACGGACTTAAGGTAGTTTGAAATAAAAGAAAGCATTGTTTCAGACAAATTAACATTTGCCGAAGGTAAGTTCTTGACTTCTAGCATTTGGTGATGCATATGTTATCATATTCTATCTTATCATCTCCGTGTCCTATCTTGAAAGATCAACTGAATCTCAATTTTTTCCACTATTACTCACTACTGACCATATTATTGAGATGGATCGGGATAAGAAGAACCAGGCTATCCTATGAAGCTGTAAATGAAGTTGTAAAACTGTACACCTAGCTAGTGCTAAACTGTGCACCTAAAAGTGGACATATTGAGCTTTGAATTCGATTTGCGTTGCTTAAGTGCTTCGTTCAAGAACCATCCTCAAATTCCAGGGGGTTGGCAATGCAAGGTCCACATAAAACATATCGAATAAAAATTGGATCCATGGAGAGTATTATTTGCATCAATGTATGAATAACTGAGGCTCAGATAATAAAAAGATGATCCGTTATAATATTGGATTTGACTATCTTTGCTTGGTGGTGTGCAATTGGGATTTTGTTCAACTCAAGAACCCGGCGAACTGGTTCTTCCAACTGCAGGAATGTCTCTCTCTATTGACAAAAAATTGCTTCTCGCCATGATTTGAACCATGGATTCCATGTTACAAAATGAAGACACACATGCATGACTATCTAATTAAGCGAATTATTGTATTCGGGAGATATAATTTTATATGTATGAATCGGACTAATCAGTTTAGGATAGATCCTTTCATGGTCATCAATACCAGAGTGAGAAAGTCAATGTTTTTACCCATGTTTGCTTGTTCATCTTCTCAACTTCCATGATTTCAGTAACTACCAAAAGGACCGTGCTTCTTGCATCGACCTCCTGCTCTCACACGAGCTAATGAAATTCGTAAGTATTCCTGCTCTTAGCTCAAGTAGATTGAGGCCCTCTTAATTAGGATCAAAGTAACCCCCTAGTAAATCTCATATCACGAGCGGCGACTATGCCTTTCAAATCAAAAAGAGGGTCGATAAGCTCCAAATCGAGGTTGAACTTGATATATAATGTTTCTGTTCCTATATTTTTTATTTTTTTTTGTTCTCTTGTTCCCTAAAACAGAAATCTATTTGGTAATGTTAGCTAATTTTTCTATTTTCTGAAATAAATTAGTGGACAGGGAATAGATTGTGAACAAAAACATGCAACATAAACAAAAAGAGAAATAAAATTATTTTAAAAGAATAAACTTGGCGTAACCAAATGCTTATCTTTACTTCCTCGACACAAAGTATAGTCTCCTCACTCGATTCAAGCCCCCATTTTTCAAAATAAAAAAATAAAAAAATTATAAAAATAAAAATTCAGAAATTTAGGAAAAATTTTAGAAATTAGATTTTGAGTAGTTTTACTAGATTTTTATATTAATTCTAGTTTAGAATTAGTTTAGCATTAAAAAAAGTGAGAATCTTTTGATGAATATCTGATTCAAAATTGAATAAGCTTTTAAGGCTTTATTATGTGGATTTTAAAACGCTATTTTTTTTAGAGATAATGTTAGGTCATGAAAGATTGGCGACTCCAAATAAGTTTGTTCCTCTTCTTGTAGCTAAAAAATCTCAAAAGGTCTATATACATATTTATTATAATGTTTAAAGATTTACCAACAACCTCCTTATGTTGTGAGTTATAAACCATGGGACTCTACTGCCATTTCCAACCATTCATCTTTGACTAACTATTACGTTGGATTTTCTTAGGCTATCTTAGAATATCTTGATCAATTAAATAATTACAAAAATCCAGTTTTATCCAAACATGAAATGCTAAGTCTCCACTAATATATTTATAATTAAATAAAAAATAAAAAATTGAAATTTTGTATAGTTACCTAACGTGTTATTCCACTCAGAAACTTGTCCAGGAAATATAAATAAATAAAAACTATTTTGAAACAAAAATTGTTCCTGAGAATACAAATGTTATCAAATGCACCTTTACTTGAATTTTTGCATTCGGTGCCCTCTTCTTGAACTATGCTTCTTAAGTTGAATGTGGTCTTAATACAATTAGGCCGAAAATTCACACAACCAAAACACCACTATAGTAATATCCATATAGATATTCGCATACACATACAATTTAACTGCTCCCCCACACCGTAAATTTACACCCAATTCGTCCATAGATTTTTCATGTTTTCATGATTTCTAAATGGTGCCTCTCAAGCACTTGTAATGTCTGCTCCTGTTAGAATAGGTAATGCTTGTAAAGCTCTTCGGGAGATTTATTTTACCCAAATTCTCCTATCTCAGCAGTCCATCGGTGAACATCTCTTGTACCGCTGATTATGCGAATGCATAGAACATTTTCTCATGACCCATTTTCATTATTGTTTTATTACAATCTTGTGAACTTTTCGTGCGCTTTGGCATCAGAAAGTTGCATGATTTGGCTGGTGGATCACTCGTGACCGAAGATAATACGTTTCATATAGCCCTTTGTCGGGAGTAAATGTTGCAATTTCTTGCTAAGCTAGTAGCCTTCTTTTCAATGGATTATCTAATCTTCACTCATGAAACAACGGAAGGAACAAAGAATAATTCAAATCACACATAAAACCTTCACTTGCTTTATGGATGAAGATTAGATAATCCAATGAAAAGAAGGCTACTATCTTTAACAAGAAATTGCAGCATTTGCTCGAACTTTGGTATGCGTACCAAGAATTAGATACCAATGGTACCCAAATCTAGTTTTATTACAGTCCGAGTATCTGATGAACCGTACTATCATTTAGGCAAAACTTTAACGACGCATTTTAAAGCTCAGTGGACTGACTTTAAAACAATTCGATTATTTCCTTTGGTTCACTCCTCAGGCCAGACACGCCGCCCATGCTGGTCAAGCCCCGATCAAATTTCTATTTTTATGATTTCCTTAGTTATTGACGAGCTTGGGAAAGTGTTTCAAGATAAAGGAAAATGTTTTTCGAAAAACCAAATTTCAGAATAATGTTTTTCTCTTTCTAGATTAAGGAATTCATTTGCCTAATTTTAAAAGTACATTTTTTTTTACCATGAAAGATTTTCTGTTAATTAATTTTTTTGAAATAATCAAATGTGTGAAAGTCTAGAAAAGTATTTTGCGAAAAAATATTTCACTTAAACAAACTCACCCAGAATTTAAGTCAACAACGTATAAGCTTCTAAATTCATATTGATGCAGGAGCAACAAGCTCATAAACGAGATCGCTCAAATGGAAAAGTTGTTGGCACACATTTATCGGATTGTCTCTCCATTCCATCGTATCTCAAATTAATTATACATTCGATCGACATCGATGAATTGTCCTCTATTCCTTCTGGTAATTTTTCCAATATGAACAAAAAAACAAAAAACAGAGAAGACACAAGTGCCTGAAAAAGCAAGATATGCTCCAAATGGTTTAAACTAATTCCGACAAAATTGAATTATTCCCACAAAATCACCACACTTTGTACTTGGTCCTAAGAGTAGATGAGGCTGATTATTAGATTAGAGGAACTAATCCAAACTAATTAAATTGAGACTAACCTGCACCTCCTAATTAATTGATTTTGCTCGAACATAACCCACACGCAGTATGTGCCTATCTTAGTTGGGGAGTCGCGGCCCATGGTGGTCGTACAACACGTTGAGCAATTCAAGGTGAACATAGGAGTACTTGTTGAAATTTGAGGGTTTGCTATTCTACACATTTGGCGATACATCAAAAGTGATGACCGGGGACTATATCAAGGTTTTGCGAAATGTTTGATCGTGGTTAATACATGCATGGGTCATAGTTTTGAGCTTCCCGTGACCAAGGAACCATGCATGATAGAAGAATATTGGCCAATCTCGCCTAGTGTTTTCACTAGAGTTTCCATAATGTTCTCAAGGATAGGGGAGATGGTAATTGCACTAAGTTCTAGAGTTCTCTTGGCATAGATGATAGTAATTGGTAGGTTACGTGATACGATCTTGTCCGCTAAATCGAAAGACAATCAATGATTGTAACGAGAGGGTTACTAGTATAAGAAGGGATTCCCTCCCCCTCTTTGTATCCATCTACTCATTCAGTAATTTAAAGTTCCTTTCTCTTTCAAACCTTTTCTCTCTTTACAATTCAGATGAGTGAGTGAGTGATCATTCCCAAGAAAAGCTTAGCTTTGGTGGTATCAGAATAAGTAGAGAGATTGACCCACACGGTCTCGATTCGAAACAATTGACCTGTGACAAGTGGTATCATAATAAGTAGAGAGATTTGTTCCAAGAGATCAAGGAGCACTAATTGATCGAGAGAATGTTGAGCCAAGACATTGTTATGGATGGAGGGGTCGCCTAAGTGAAAGAGACCCACAGCCAACCCAAGAAAAGGGATACCTTGATGGACGTCATGTCTGCACTCGATGAAAATCTCATGTAAATGAGGAGTGCCATGGCCGAGTTCATCAAAGGGCTTGACGAAGTGAGAGACTGCATCGTGGAAGTTGAGGTCACACTTCGTCAGACTTTACAAATGTTATGAACGGGGCTACGACACCTTTGCACGACAAGGATGAAGCCCTCGAAGCATCAATCGATGTGATGATCCCCATAAAGCCAAGATTGAAGCCATGAGGGCAGAGACCCTAGAGCTCAAGACTAAGCTTGCCCTCTATAAGATGAGCATTGCAAATGGAATAATGCCCACCCAAATGGTGCCCAAGCTAGAGGTGTCGAAACTTAAAGAGTTCAAAGGCAACCAATCCGCCAAAGAGGTAGGCAACTTCCTATGGAGCATGGAACAATACTTTGGTGTTGTCAACATCCAAGATGAGTTGGCTAAGGGACGAATCGTCACTATGTTCCTTAGTGACAATGTAATGCCTTGGTGGCACAATTGGTGCGAGGAGACCAAACATAGCACCGATCCTGTCAATACATGGGAAGACTTTGTGAAGTTATTTCGAGACTACTTCTTCCCTGAGTTTGCTTAACATGAAGTCTGTGGCAAGCTCCACTACCTTGAGCAAAGAGGTACAATCCGAGAGTATATGAAAGAATTCATCGAGCTCAAACTCCAAATTCCCAACTTTAGGGAGGAAGAGGCTTTCAGAGCGTTCATGGATGGACTCAAACCATGGATGTAACTTGACCTCAAGTGAAGGATGTCCAAAGTATCTTGAATGCACAAACTGTGGCCTCGTCCCTAGCTAATTTCACCAAGGTCGAGTCCTCAAGATCCAAAGGGAGCAGGTGGAGAATGGATCGCCACCACTCCGAGGACGAGGAAGGAGAAACAACCCGTGGCTGCAAAGACAATGATGGCCAGGACAAAATGTGGGGAGAAAGCTCCTCCAAACAACCAATCCCATGAGGGAATAAAACCCAAGGGGACTACTACAATAACAAGTTCGATCAACCTCCATTATCCTTGTGCTTCAATTGCAAAGGTCCTCATTGGACCCAAAAGTGTCGAAGAAGAGCAAGATCAATGCCTTCATTGCCATAGAAGAGGAGGAGGAGGAGGAGTCGAAAGAAGAGAAGAAGTATGGCTTGAAACCGCGAAGGTTCTCAAAGTCTTGCGAACCTGATCACCACCCAAGGAGAGGGCCATCGTAAAAAAGGACAAGCTCTTCGTGAAAGCCAATGCATATGGTACAAGTCTACATGCCTTAATTGATGCTGGTGCTTCGAGAGTGCTTATGTCTACTGAGGTGGCGAAGACCTTAGGACTTTGTGTGGAGCCAAATTGGAATTGGTTCAAGATAAGCAATTTAGATGACTTCAAGGGTGTCGGCAAAATCCAAGATGTGGATGTCCGAATTGGTGGATGGAAGGGAAGCTGTCATTTGAGGTAATTCCCCTCAATGACTATGGTCTTATTTTGGGTTTGCTAATCTTCGATAATGCAAGGGCCATGATCAATATGAGAACCAAGAGCATCGTGTTCCTCGGCCCACAATGCCTAACGATAATATTGATGATAAAAACTAAGATGATCTCCACAATTCGACTTGTGGGAAAAGGACTAAAAGTTGAAGAACTCATAATCAAGTCATGGGCAACACCGCAACCCTTGGAGAAGTCAAAGGTAAGGTTGGATCCTCTAATTCCAACTCACGACATGCCCATTGAATTACTCCACCTTGAGGAAGAGAACTTCTCTTCCTCAAAGTGGAGTATTTGCCGAGCGCCATTATTGAGTCAAAGAATGAGCTGAGTAGGTGACCCGACCAAGAAGCCCAAGGCAGAATAAGAAGAAGATGGCTTGTGCCAAGAAGCCAACACCCCAAGCCGAGAGCACCGAGGATGTTGCTCGAATGACTAGGTAAGAAAGTGACAATCTTGAGATTCCTATGACCAAGGGACCTTGCATGATCGAAGAAGACTATCCAATCTTGCCTAGGGTTTGGGCTAGGGTTTCTAGAATGTTCTCAAGAACATGCGAAACGATAATTGTGCTAGGGTCTAGAGTTATCTTAGCATAATTGCCAGTAGTTTGTATGTCGGGAGATGCAATCACATTCGTCAGATCGAAAGATGATCGATTGTTGTAATGAGAATGCCACTAGTATATCCATTCAACCATTCAGTAATCTAAAGTTTCTCTTCTTTTCCAAAGCTTTTCTTTCTAGAACTTTCTTTCTCTATGATTCAAGTGAGCAACTAAGCAATCAATCGATCCTAAGAAAGGCTTAGCTTGGTGCTCTAGTTATCCAAGAAAGTCTAAGTTGCTGCACGTCCAACATTGCAACCCTTGGAGAATTTGAAGGTAGGGTTGGATCCTCCGACTCCAACTCATGACATGCCCATCCAAGTTCTCTTCCCCGAGGTGGAGTACTTGCCAAGTGCCATGATCAAGTCGAAGGAGTTGAGTAGCCAACTCAACCGAGAAGCCCAAGGCCAAGCGAAATAGGAAGAAGAAAGCTCGTGCCAAGAAGCCAACACCCCAAGCTAAGAGCATCGAGGACGTCGCTCAAATGATTGGGGGAGAATGTCACGGTCTTGAGGTTCTTGTGGCCAAGAGACTATGTATGATCAAAAAAGACCACCCAATCTCGCCTAGGGTTTTTGCTAGGGTTTTTGGAATGTTCTCAGGGACGATAAGGTAGTAATTACGCCGGGTTTTAGAGTTCTTTTAGCATAATACAAGTAGTTGATAGGTCAAGAGATGCAATTTTGTCCGCCGGATTGAAAGATGATCAAATGTTGTAATGAGAGAGCCATTAATATAAGGAAGAGTGTGCTCTCCTCGTTATATCTATCCAATCATTTAATAATCTAAAGTTCTTTTCTCTTCCAAAGATTCTCTCTCTAGAACATTCTCTCTCTATAATTCAGATGAGCAACTAAACGATCAATCCTAAGAAAGACCTAGCATAGGCGCTCCAATGATCCAATAAAGCCTAAGTCGCCACACATTATCGATTCCAAACGATTGACATGTGACACATGCTTCATTGCAATTAGAGAGTTTGTGTTGGCCAAGTATAGCTAATAAAATTCTAGCTTCTGCTCTTGCTTTTTTCTTTTGTCTTGATGTGGAACTTTCGGAGGTGAAGCTTTCCAATTATTTGTAGCTCCCTACGGTGCATGATTTAGAGATGAGTCGGTTGCTGAACCTAAAGCCAATTCAAATTGAGGAATTTTTTCTTCTAGCATCCTACCCTTGAAAATAGAAATAAGTAGGGGTGTGCAACCGGACCGGGTTTACCCGGAACTCGGACCAGACCACCCGAAAAACAGGGTCGGGAACCGGTTCCCGGTTAAACTGGTCCGGGTACAGGTTCTAGTTTTTGGGAACCGGTTGAAACCGGTCCGGGAACAAGGTCCAAGCAAAGATCCACCCAGAACCGGACCGGTTTTGGAACCGATTTTTACCCTATTAAAAAAAAAATCATCTCTTTGTATAATACTTTTGAGTCTCTTTGTCTTCGAAGAAATGTTAAAAAAGGAAAGATTCTCTTTGAATCAAGTTAAGAGAGAATTATTTTGAAAGAATTGTTAAAAAGAACTGTTCTCATAAATTATTTTTTTTTAATGGTCCCACTTTCAACTATTACTATAGTCGCATGACAAATGCTACTAACTATTGTAGCACTAATTCTCAATCCAACTCAAGAAAGATGTCGTCTTAATAAGAGTTCCGTCTCATACACATAAGTAAGCACATTAGGTCAAAGTATTTGTGGGAATGAGACTAATATTAGATCTATATTTATTGCTAATGTTTATGCATTCTTAGGATTTTTGCTTTGTCTTATAATGTTAGAAGAATTACGTTGTTGTTTTTTCGCTAATTAATGTAAAATTTGAAGTCGTATAGAATATTGAACGGTTGCAAAACATATTCCAATGAAAATAGGGTTGACCCTATTCTTGGACTGGAAAAATAGGGTTGGGTCTAAAACATGGTCCAATAAAAACAGGATAAGGTACAGGGTTTAGAAAAGAGGAACCGGTTATAATAGGGTCGGGTACAGAGTCCAGGTCTGGACCCTACCCACCTTGGACCCGATCACCCCTAGAAATAAGAGCTTTTGTTCAATATTATTATGGGGGTAGAATTATCAAAATAGTCATAATCTATTATGGTTGTGTTAATTCAATCACCCATACTTCTTTTTTGCTAATTCAATCTTAAAATTTTTGCAATTATTCTAATTCAACCCATTCAGTCAATTTTGGCTAAGTGTTGTTAACGTAAATGCCGACCGTCCAGCCAACTCTAGCATGGATAGTTTTTAATAATTTTTTTAATTTTCGTTTTCTTTTTTCTCTTCTCCCTCCTTTTTCTTTTTTTCCCCATAGTGGCTAGCGAAGGCCACAATCCTAGCTAGTAACAGCAAGTGCTTCACGGCCCTCATACAATGGCTAGCAAGAAAGGAAAAGGGAGAAGAAGAACAAAAAAAAATGAAAAATAAAAAATAATATTAGAAATCATCCATGTTAGTGTTGGCAAGTTATAAATCGGCTGAACGGATTGTATTGACAAAAAAATGATCTAGGACTTAATTGATACAATTATAATTTATTTAATATTTTTTAGTAATTTTCTCTTATTATGGTTGTGTTATAATTCTTTTTAGAAGTGTTGAAATTTGTGCATTCGGTTATATACATGTTTTAAAACTGCAAAATCTCACAGTTTGATAAGATTAGAGAGATTTCTTAGTTGCCCGTCATACGCACACCCTATACGGTGCCATCAGATTTTTGACATGTGTCGCTAGCCCTCAGCCTCCTTCCCCGCTTTCTTGCCCTTTTTGGCGGTGTTGTGGCAGGGGCGTCGGCGGAGAGAGAAGGTTGACACATGTCAACCCTTGGAGTGTGTCGCAGAAAAAAAATAAATCTTAAACTAGGAAATATAAAATAAGGAAAAATTAAGCAAGGAAAAATTTTAAAAGGAAACAGTCAAACTCCTACACTTCAGCTCTTAAATCAACTTAAATTAGAAAATCATCGTCAAACTAGGAAATAATTGAATTAGGAAACGTTAACTAGAAATCATTAAACTAGGAAATAATCAAATTAGAAAATCAACTGAAACTAGGAAACTACACTCTGGATTTTAAATTAACTTAAATTAGAAAATCAACATTAAAATAGGACATAATTAAATTATAAAATTAAATTAAATTAGGAAAATTACAATCCAGCTTTTGGAAGAGCCATTATTCTTCAACTTATAGAAATTACTTATGGATCAATCCGTGTATTTGATGGGATTCGATGCTCCCGCATTACTCCCATCCTTAATCCGGTCATCGTGGCTTCAATTAAACCGCATGTCATTAATTTCGTTTAGAGACAAAAATCGAGCCCACAGAATCAATATTCTTGAAAATGAAGAAAGAAGAATAAATTAAATATCAAAACATAAATAATTACAAATCGAAAAATATTATCACTTATGAAAAAGAAATGATTAATATTATAACAATCTATTAAATTTAAAAAATGAAAAAACACTAGAAACATTAGCGTCACGACTAATAACGAAATCATTATGCAATGAAATGATTTCTTATTTTTTTTGCTTGAATCAAATCATTCTAGACAAACTCTTCAATGATCTAAAACTAAGACCAACGATATCGATTATATATAAAATAAGAATGATTTTGTTGTCTTATTTAAAGAAACAAATCAAAGTAATAATATTCAAGAACATTGATTTTGTAGGTCCTCTTCTGATTTTTCCCTAAATATAAGCTTTCAATAAGGAAATATAGAAGTAAAAAAGAAATAACAGAGTCAAAAATTAAAACCGCTTTAAGAAGTCTACCGGTCTCCTCAAAATGAATTTGTGGCTGCCCTCCAACCGTTGTACAATCATTTGGCAGTAGATGATCATGCAAGCATTTCCCTTTCATAATCCATGAAATAATTACCTTGCCCTAATAGTCTAAGTTGCCCCAGAAGAAATTACTTATTTTTCCCACACCATGCAGCCACAGTCCCGGTCCGTCACGCCATTTTGAGACCTGTAAATACATGTCCCCACCAGCTATAGAAACCTTCAAAATAAGCATTCAATTTCTAAGCCCACGCCAAGAACCGAAGCCAAAAACCTCCGAAAATGAGACTCCTCATCCTCGCCGCCGCCACTGCCGCCACTGTCGTCCTCCTCCAAGGTTCGGGTGCCGGGGCTGCCCGCACGGATCCGCTGGACATTTGGAAGCCGATAAAGAATCTGAGCGACCCATACGTGCGGGAGATCGCTGAGTTTGCTGTCGAGAAGCACAATGAGAAATCTCAGACGAAGCTGGTTCTGAACAAGGTGGTGAAGGGTGAGAGGTTGGCTCTGAAGAAGACGGCGGACCTTTTTGGGACAACTTACAGGCTCGTCGTCGAGGTCAAGGATGGGGCCGACCTGAAGAGCTACGACACGGTAGTTTGGGACAGGAAGCCGGTTAGAATTCTCTTATTGTTCAAGGCCCTTAAAGCCAACGTGTGAGGTCGTTTTTGTGAACAAGCGATTTGCCACTGTAAGTAATTTGAGAATAAAACAAGATTTGATTGTCATTTTTTAGGAGGAAAGTTTAGTCCCATGTGACGGCTCATTTCTGTTTCAAATCTCTAGTACAATATAAGCCCGTCAAACGGACAGATTGAGTCGGGATATAAATAGTCGGACTCAAATTGAGTCATTTATTTTCAATGCAAATTTTTCGATCCATAATCAACTTGACCATATTCCACGGTTGTCGAAATTTATTTTTAATTTTTTCTCCATAATTTTTTAACACGCCACCGTACAAAGGAGTCTAATGGCCACCACAATCAAAGACTGAAAATAAAAAATAAAATAAAAAGCTTTGCGCTGAGAACAAAAGATTTGGGTAAAAGAGATGTATTTCGGCCACATAGCATCGGTTGAAGTATCACTTTTCCAAGGAACTATAAGACCGATCATCATCGTCCACGAAAAAGCACACCCATCAACCACACACATACGAAAGCAGTAAAGCACCCATCAATTTGATCTTCACACCGTATTTCAAAACGGAGGGTGGAAATTATGCCAGCAGATCTCAGTGAAAGCGATGTCGACTTTCATTTACTTTCGAAAGAGCAAAATCAATGTCTTAAATAACTCAAAAGACCGGCAAGACCGATCATGGGTACAGAAGAGCTCAGTCGGTAGAATCACCTGGATTTGCTTAGTCGGGACTTTGTCTCCGGTCGATCACCAGTGAGAGATCAGATTCATGTACGAAACTCTCGAATATTTTAGACCCATTTTCACCTGACCCGTTAAATATCTAGCAATCCATTTACAACCTAGCTCTAAATGTATAGATCAAAAAATTGGTCCATGATCCATTTTCACACCTCTAATGCAAAGATATTGGGTACTTGACACCGCGCATCTGAATATATAAAAACAAAGAGAAATCATATGTTACTCCCCTAGCTTGAGTAGCTCGACGAGAACTCAGATACGCATGGAAAAAATTAATGAAAAAAAAAAGGGAACGTTGGCAAATCATTTTATCAAGCGAAATGAACGCTGCCACTATCGAACTATCATCCATCCCTGGCTGCAGGTGTGCCGGAGAAAGCCCCTGTGCAGCGACGCCACCACCGGAGACCGAGTAATCAGGGATCCAGGCGACGCCATGCACGGCTAGGGCGTCTGAGGAGAGGGCAGCTGTCGAGGGTGAAGTCGTAGGGAGAGTCGCCAGCGATGAGGATGAAGTTGTTGGCAGAAGGGTCAGGAGGTAGGAGCACGCGCGGAAGAGCTTGAGTTATGAGAAGGCGAGGTGTCGCGAGACGACGTGGTGGAGGAAAGAGAGAAGATCCATGGGGTGCCGAAGACGGCAGCGTCGACGCCAACGGGGACGAAGATGGTGGCAGAGATGGGGAGCATCGAGGGGTCGATGGCGGAGAGGATGCTGGCCCAGTTGCCAAAGTCGCCGGAGGCATTGAGGACGTCGTTGAGTAGTTAAAGGCAGGCCAAGTCCATTTATTTTTTTTATTTGGAGGAGTGCATAGAAATATTCAAATTTTGTTATCTGACGGTGGGACCAGCACATTCGACGGATAGTATTTGAATATATGCCAGTATAAGCTCTCGTGAAGTATAGGAAAGGGACTACTTATACCTAAATTGCAACTAATCATTCAGTAATAATTAATTGCATGAAAAATTAGAGATTAATCTTTAATCCCTAAACAAAAATATTAGAATTGAATTATATGATTTATAGTTTCTGAGCATTTATCATATGGTTTATATGTCATTAATTGCATTAGTATTGAATTGGTAGGTTTTGAGCTTAAAATTCGATAAATTGAGCCCACGCTAAGGCTAAGGGATAGGTGCGGCTGAAATTCATAGGAAAAGGGGCCTCCAATCGCCTAACTCGAACTTACTTCAGGCCATTAAAAGTCTAATTAGGAATTAACCTAAGGTTATTATAATTCGCATGTTAGGTTCATTTAATTGCATGTTATATGTCTTTATAGTATAGACATATTTTTTGTACGTCATTGTATTGCATTGCACGTGGTTTAAATTTCATTTAAGTAAGTGAAAAAAAATGAGTGATTACATGTTAATCGAAAATCATATATAGAAATGTTGATGTGATTTTTTAGCTAACATCGCAAATGCTTTTGTTACTCTGACGTAAGTTTTGCAATTTATTTTTCACTTTATTGGGTAATATTTTGGTGGGTTGTGTACCCACATGATCACCTTCAATCCAAGCTACATGCTAAACATTTTTTTTTTCATAAAAAGAACAGCACCGAAAGGACATTGGAGAAATCTAATGTAATCAAGTGTCCATACCCAAAATCTCAGGTTCATTGGAGTAATGTAAATCTCCCGGTATTTTACTTGGGTTTCGAATCAACTCAGCGTAAACTAATTAGTGATAACTCTTCATTGAAAATCATTTGCATATTAAAAACTTGAATCCTAAATTGCGTATTGGTATGAGCTTTGAGAGAGCTCGAGTTAAGTATAGATTTAATAATCCAATAGCCAAGCCTTAAGTAGTGCACCACAAGAGTAGGTTGCGAGGGACATACCCAAGTTAGACTTGAAATAAAGAAAAAGCATTGTTTCAGACGAGTTATCATCTGCCGAAGGTAAGCTCCTGACTTTTGGCGTTTGGTGATGCTCGTTTGATGAACACTCAGATGACTTTGGGTGAAGGTTAAGAATGGACACTCTTGGTCATTCTATCACTCAGCAGAACCATGGTGATCTCGTCGTCGACCGCGGCACAGTGGCCACCACTCTTAGGCGACGATTACTCGGTAATCACAGCTCTTAGGTGATTCTTCTCTCTTCCGCCCCGAAACGGTTGTCGTAATTGCAATCTGCGGTTTTTATGGCAAAATGTCTCTCACCCTTTCTCCCTCCGACCCCCTTCCCATATTTTCTTTTCCTTCATCGCAATGGTCAAGAAGGACCACCGTAGCAAAGGCAAACCGCCACCATCGCAATGGTCATCCTAGAGATGCAACCATCACGACTATGGTTGCCGTAAACAATGGTGACCAGCTATGAGGATGGAAAAAAAATCCAAGGAGCATTTGTTATCGTATTCTGTCTTATTCTATCCGACCGGTATCTTGAAAGACCAACTTGATCTCAATTATTTCCACAATTACTCACTACTAACCATATTATCGAGATGGACCGGATAAGATGAATTGGGCTACTCTATGCAACTATAAATGAAGTCATAAAACTGTACACCTAGCTAGTGCTAAATGATACACCTAAGGCCACCTGTGTGCACATATCTAATTCCTTTTGGTTTATTTAGGGCTTTGAATTCGATTTGCATGGCTTGAATGCCTCGTTCCAAAACCACCCTCAATTTCCTGTGGGCTGACAATGCAAGGTCAAAACAAAACATATCGAATGTATTGAATTTTTATGTATGTAGATTGAGTGAATTGGATAAAATTAATCGAAATGAATGAAAGGAAATCGGACACTGAATTTACATGGTTTGGTCTGAATATCGGAACCTACGTTCACGAGGAGAATAGTACGGAATTCTACTATAGAAACCAAGCGATACAATGAAGATTACAATCACTTGAGCACTCAAACACTCTCTCAGTATTTCCCAACCCCCCTACCCAATTACATCTAATAACTTACATAGTATTTAGCTCCTCACAATTCTCAGTGAAAGTCTTACTCAAGGAATTAAATAAATTCTACTAATAAGAATTTAACTAGCTAAAACACTCGGATGTAATTGCAACGAGAAAATCTCCTTTTCTACTGAGAACTCCCCTGCATTCAGTAAAGCTCACTTCTCGTACTCTTCTTGCTCTCTACTTCCTCACGGCCACCGAAGTCCTTTTATGAAACAAATGGCGCTCATCTTCAGAAGTCATGCGTCTCATGCAATTAATGATATTGGATGTGCATGGCCATCATCATCCACCGAAGGAACAAAGCTTCTATCTTCCCTCTTTTCTTCATTTAATAGAAAAAGACAAACATAGCCCATAAAATATGACAAAGGAGGAGAAGGCATTCAGCGCCTACAAGATAGGCTTCTAAAAAAGTACCTATCAATTTCCATGACCATGCATTTAATAAGGTGGAGAAGAAGATGAACGTAGGAGTCAATTCCTTCTTCTTTCTTTGACTTTCGTTCCTCTGATGGTTCCCGTGAGAAGAAGTCCCCCTACATTAAATGAAAGCAGCAACTTTTGGTCTTTCCCTCACGCTTCTTTCTGGCCACACGTTTTCTTCTACCTGCATTCTTTAATTACTTCGCATCAAACACGCATGCAGAAGGCAACAAGATCGCGTACAATAAATTCTTGATCTACATGTGATCGAGCTCATATATCCTCGTTAGTTTAATTTTATTCACAAGGCTCAAATTCGAGATATATTTTTAATAGAATGAGAAATTAAAACCATGGAAAGTATTATTTGCATCAGTGTGTGAATAACCGACGCTCAAATAACAAAACTATGGTCTGTTATAATATTGGATTTGACTTCCTTTGCTTAGCGGTGTACCATTGGGATTTTGTTCAACTCAGGAACTGGGCGGACCAGCTGCTCCAATCGCAGGAACCTCTCTCTCTCTCTGTTGACAAATAATTGCTTCTTGCCATGGTTTGAACCAAGGACTTCATGTTACAATATGAAGCCAACATGCATGACCAGCTAAATAAGTGAATTATTGTATTCAAGATACATATTTTTATACAATATTTGTGAAACGAACCGGCCAGTTTATAACAAATCGTTTCATGGGCCACCGCCTTATCAATACTCGAGCAAGAAAGTCGGTGTTTTTACCCTCTTCACATGTTCATCTTCTCAACTTCCACGAGTTCAGTAACTCCCAGAGAAACCGTGCTTCTTGCAATGACCTCCTTCTCTCACACAAGCTTATGAAATTCGTAACTATTCTCGCTCTTAGCTCAAGAAGATTGAGGTGCTCTTACTTATGATCAAAGTAACCCCCTAGTAAATCTCATATCAAGAACAACTACTATGCCTTTCAAGTTGAAGAGAGGGTAGATAAATTCCAGATTGAGGTTGAACTTGATATTTACTTGATTCTTTGCATTCTGTCCACCCCACGGGAATCGGGACCTTATGCCAACAAATCGAGGGAAGTGTGAGTTGAAACTAAAATTAGCCTATGAATGAGGATGTGTATGCACTTGTGCACCAAATTACTCTTGTATTAGATACACTAATAAAGTCAAGGTTATCAACATTCCTATCGATGGGGAGTATGAATTACATCCCAACATCCCATACGTGTACTCTCTACACCGCCATCAAATTTGTTACACTAGTAGCTATTATTAGCCCCTCTCCACCCCGTACTATGTTAGAAAACCCATTGTCATTGTAAAAGTTTGAAGTGATAGGTACAAGGAGACTACATGAATATAAATAACATATATGACTCGTTGTATAGAGAGGTGTTGGACAATATTTCCACAGAGACAAACCCTAACCAAACGCAAAAAAAAAAAAAAAAAAAAAAAAAAAAAAAGATAAATGAAATGATTACATTTATGTCAAAACCGAACTTAAGGCAATTCAATTGTGCAAGAGATAATTTTTTATCGTGACATGTAATAAATTTTTGAAAGCACAATTGTCAACTATATCAAAGTGGAACATATTTCATGGTTTTCATTGGTGTCAAAACTTATATATAGTCAACAAATAGACTGAAGAGATTGCACAGATAAGAGCTAGTAAAATCATCCTTTGCAAAAACTAGGCCTATTTCTCTTTCTCTTCCCCGTTATATTTGTAGTTGCTATGAAATCAACACAAGCAATCTGAGAATTTGAATACGAGGTCTATAAAAACAACTCTGGAACTCTAGATGGTCGGTTCAATAGAGAGATTGGGGTGAAGTACGTTGCGGAAGGTTTGCTAGCTGGCACCAAGTTCATCCTCAAGACAAATGGAGAAATTATCAAAAAAATCCTAAACCTATCGTACGGTAGTTAATATAGTCTTAAATCTTTTAATTTGGCCAATTTAGTCCTAGATTTTTTGACAATTTGCAATTTAGTCCTTCCGTTAAATTTTGATTAGAAATCAATAACGTGGACATCAAGCGTCTTACGTGGTAAGATTGACGTTGACGTGGATAATTTTTCCAATTTCAAAAACTATTTTTTTATTTTTTCTTTTCAATTCTCGGCTACTTGGTAAGAGGCACAAAGTTTAGATTTTTATGTTTTGGGCTATTGTATTGGGCCCAGAGTGAGCAAGCCTACTATCATCTAAATCATTGATTATGTGAGTGCTAATGTAGACTCGATATGATCAACAGCCTAAATGGGCTTGCTGTGCAGGTTCTATAGATAATGATTTTTTAGTGAGTCAAAAGACAATCAAGGGATTAAACTACCGGAACATCCTTGTACAAACTACAAAACAATTTGACTTGAGGGCAAGCTTTGTCATTTCATTGGTGGAGTTACCCTCGTCCATAGCCACCACGAATCCCTTATAAAATAGATAATAGAAATTTGCTCAACTATGAACAGTATGCTGCCTCTTTACATGTTCCACATCTATCGGCAGATATATACGAAATCACAATTGGTTTAAAATTGGATGCATATAGAATTACACAAAATAAGATATCTGCCCGGAATTTCAATGAGGAAAAAAGACAGAAATCTAATCCTTAGGAAAAGTAGGGATCAAAAGTTGACCCGCTTGGTCAACCCATGATAAATATGAACGGGCCTGGAAAAGTCCAGGAGAAAAACAATCAAAACGAAATTAAGAATAATATAAACAGAGGCATAGGAACCTAAGGATGCGATAATATTCCAATTTGGCTATTTTGAACATAAAAGCAATGCCCTTACATGAAAATGACACGCATTTTACAGATGCATTTTTTTGCAGAAAATGAACTCTTTGAAAAACATTTTAATGATCGCTTGTATCATTTACAAAAATTATGAATAAATTTTTTTATCATTTACGAAAATTCTTAGATATAAATTATTGTTGATAATGAAAATATTTTTCATTGAATAATTATTTTAAATGATACAAGCGATTACTTTTAGGAAAATATTTTCCAAATCACTTATTTTTCGAAAAGCAAATGAAGCCTAGAAAACATTTTCCTAAGAATGATCATTTATATCACTCTAAAAAAAAGAATAATGAAAAAGAAATTTCATCTTTTATGAAAAAACTTAGACATAAATAGTTGTAGATAATAAAAATATTTTTATTAACTAATTATTTCAAACACTACTAGTCATCATTTTTAGGAAAACATTCTCCAAATCATCTTTTTCTTACAAAATAAATAAAGCATAAATCAAACCTTATATACATCAACACGAATACAAATACGCCCTATTGCTGCCTTAAATATATGTGGGGGTCCCAAAGAAGTTCAATAATTTGTATCTAGTGACTCCAAATCCTTAAGATAAATAGGGATTAAAAGTTGACCCGCTTGGTCAACCTGTGATAAATATGAACGGGCCTGGAAGAGTATGGGGTCAAAATCGAATCGAAACTGGAACTAAATTAAATTTTCGTGCATTTTTGGTTTGGTTCAAATAATTAGAAAGTAATTATCTTTTTATTTCGGTTCGATTAACCGAAATGAGCCAGAAATCGTCAATCTTCTTAATATTGCAATTTATTCAATCTCTCTCATTTGTCACTAGATTTCTTCTTAATATTACAAAAAATAAAACCAAATAAGTTCAAGTTGCTATTTGGTTCAAAGTTGAATGCATGCCATGCCAAAATGGTTCAGATTTCTCAAAACCCGAATTGAACCGAAGTGTTGACATCCTTGTGAAAAAGTCCAAGGGTAAAACCATTAAAACGACAACTAATAATAATAATAATCATAACAGGCATACGATCCTAAAGATGTGATAATTTTTCAATTTGGCTAGCACAGACATAAAAGCAATGTCCTCGTATGAAACCAACACGCATTCTTAATCAAGCGACATAGACATCGATGTGAATGCAAATACGCCCCTATTATTGCCTTAAATTAATGTAAAGCAAAGAAATTATGACGCGGGGTCCCACAGCAGTTCAATAATTTTTATATACTGCCTCCTCGTGCCTCCTCAATATGATGCTTCGGACCAGATGGGACTCCATATGTCAAGTCATATGACGTCATAGTATGAGTAAAGACAAGTGACGTCATCCTAGGGCCATGACTATGACGTCATAGTATGAGTCACATAGTATTGACTTCTGTTCCGCCGACCGGAGGTATAAATTCTTTGCCCTCATAAAAAAAAATGCAAAACGCCAGACCAAGAGAGAAAGATAAAGCAAAACGACATAGAAAGGAGGTACGTCCATAGGTGCCGTTTCATTCTGGAACTCTAGGACAATAAAATTGCCCCTCATTAAAAATGAAGTGTCAAAGTCCCTGTGCCATGTGTTTCCTCGTTCTACTGATAAATAAAATGAGAAATTTCTTCTACCGAATTTTCTGCTGTGTAGTCGACCCTGTTCATGGCGCGAATAATGGCACATGACACTACACGAGGTCGTCGTCCGGCGAACATGTTTATTGCCGGTGAGATTGAGGGGGTTCAACTCAGACAAAATCACCAATTACAGAGCTTACTTTGAGGCAAACACCAATCTCGAAGGTGCTCGCTGAGAAATGCCTCCACTCAACGAGGGTTTTCGAGATTTTTCCCACTTCTTTTTATTTTTTTCAAATTTCTGATGCACTTAAAAAGCCATTTTACGACCAAAAAGACCTACCTTAGGCTATCAATTAGTGTGTCACGATTCCGATATCATGGAGATTCCAACTTAATAATTTGACGGTAATATTTAACGAAAATTAACGAAAAATAAATTTATCGTGTTTATATTAATTTAAGATTATTCGTAATATTAACTTTTAAGGAAAATACTCCACTTGATATGGTTTTCAAGATTTTTTGGCTTTTAATTTTTAATGTATTTAAAAAGCTACTTTATGACTAGAAAACAAACCCTGGCCACAATTCAATGTCGCACGATTCTGGTGCCGATTTTCCTTTAATACGCGGTCCTACTGGTTGGATCCGCCCTTTGATATTGTCAGTATTTTACTGAAAAGTTGTGTTATCATTAGTTGTCACGCGCATCGAACTTTTATTGTTGCTCGTCTTCTTTCAACATTCGCCAATGAGCTAGTGGATGCACGGAAACTCCATAAAATGGACCGATAACTCGATAGATGTCCAAGTCCGAAGGTGTCCCAAGAAGAGAGAGAGGCCATTCTTAGTTCGGATCAAACGGAGCGAAGGTTGTTAGAAGCAGCTCGAAAGGGCAATATCCACGAGCTGCGCGATTTGATCAGCAGCAATGAGCTCATCCTCGAGGAGATGGATCTCGAAGAATCCGGTCACACGCCGCTGCACGTTGCTTGTGTGGCCGGCCATTCGGATTTTGTCCGAGAGCTCCTGAAGCGTATGCCAAAGCTCGCAGAAAAAGTGAACGCCAGTGGTTTAAGCCCGCTGCACATCGCGGCAGCTCAAGGTAATGTTGAATCGCGAGGGAGCTCTTGACAGTGGGTCCACACCTGTGCTCTGTTAAGGGACGGGAGAGACGAATCCCTTTGCATCATGCAGCCATGAAGGGGGAGCTCGATGTCATGAAGTTATTGCTCTTCGCTTCGCCTGAATCCATTGAAGAGACAACCTCCCTACAGGAGACCGCGCTTCACCTTGCCGTGAAGAACAACCGGTTTGATGCGGTGGTTGTGTTGGTAGATCATCTGAAGCAGCAGAGGAAGGAGCAGGTGATCAATCGGAAGGACCACAAAGGCAACACTGCCTTGCATCTTGCTGCAGATGGCAAAAATTTCGAGGCAAGTCTCGCGGTTCCCTTATTTTATTTGATCATCATTGGAATATAAAATGTCTCGTCTATGCAAAAAATTCTGTAGCATCTTAATGTCTGAAAATCAATGAGAATAAAACAAAGATGGGAAAGAGTTGCAGGTGGTTAACTTCCTGCTTCATGGGCGTACTGTGAAGTCCGAGGTCGTGGATGTGAACGCCATGAACGAGTGTGGCTTGACGCCTCTGGATGTCTCAACTCACTCGCGAAGGGAAGCAGGAGATAGAGAGATCAGAGAAATTCTCGTTCAAGCAGGAGCCAGACACGGAAGAGGATCAAGACCAGTCTCGGCAGCGGACGACAATGACATCGAGGGAGGTAACAATCATCAATCAGCTGGGGAAGAACCATTCAAAGATGATGCTCCATCTTTACGGCGTTCGCGATCAAAAGATTCAAAGGCAAAAAGTGAGTCGTTTGCTGACATCCGCAACGCCCTGTTGGTGGTCGCCGCCCTCATCGCGAGCGCGACCTACCAATCTGTGCTTCAGCCGCCAAAAATAATAGAAGTTAACCAAAACAAATCAAACGATCAGCCGCCAAATATAAGTGAAGGGCTTCACCAAAACAAATCAAACGATCCTAATTCCAAGAGATCCTTGACTGAATATTATGGTGGGGGCTTGGTGTACGGTCTCTTCCTGGGCGGCAACACATTAGGATTCGTGGTGTCGGTCCAAATGATCATTTGCCTCACCGGAGATAATATCTCCTTGGGCACCAAGCTGCCCCTTAAGCTGCCACTTAGGCTATCCCTGGTGGCCATGGTTCTAACTTACTTCTGCTTCACGTTATCCTTGCTGTTCTCGACAATAGGTAAAAAAAGTCCATCCAGGAAATTTCTGCGCCTGTTGCCACTCATGATATCATTCCTTCTTCTACTGACACAGAGGTGGTTGGCGATTGCTATAAATATTTTATTGGAATGGCTTATTCAATTTCCCCTTCTAGGTAATATGTACGATCTAGAGGATAAGGACTCAAAGAAAAAGGACCGAATTCATGCTTGTTAATGATGATGTTTTTTCTCTTTCCTTGAGGTTGAGCTAAGACATGCAAACCTTTAGCAGTATAGCATTGGAGTTTGTTTGATAAGGTCAGGTGTTAGATCAATGTCCTTGATTCCCTACAGTTGATTGTGTGATGTCTGCTAGTGATCTGTTGTATTGTGCATCCTTAATAAAATGTGTTAGTGAGTTTATTTCACGTGTTGTAACTTCATGGATAGCGGTTGAGATTATGAGATGAGGTTGCACAAGTTCCATTCTCATTACTCATCTTGTCATTGCTTCTTCAGATCAATTGACCGTGAAGTAAAACATCTTTGTGAGGTTGATTATGAATTTCCCCGTTAGAGTAGGAGGAAGAATTAATGGAGGTCCACCAAGGACATAGAAAAATGAACTTAATGGAGGTAGCAAGGAAGGAAGAAGAAGAAAAAGAACATAAGGAAATAGAAAAAAATGGAAGTTTTTATTTTAAAAATATCTTATTGAGCTAAAATTTCACATCATCGATAATAGGTTGAGAGAGAAGTGCATATGGAATTGGCACATTGAACTTTAATGGCAACATTAGAGAGAGAGTCAACTAGGGGTAGATTCTGATAAAAAAGTGAAAGATTGATGATATTTTATAAGATTAAAAAAGTTCGAAATAGAATTGGGATTCAATCGAAAATTGAAGCTTTTTAAGTGAATTGGGGCTTTAGAATAGGTAGAATAGTAAGCTTATAAACAAAAGCACCCAATAACTCCATGAGCTTTTTAAACCTCAAAGAAAATAGACACTTTGTCTCTATAATGTAATATAAAATGAGTCTCACGCCACAATTGCATATGAACTTAACTCATTTTGTTTTTACTCACAAAAAGACAATGCTTAGTTATGAACTCCTTCAACTATAGAGAAAGGTGTTGTCTTAAGTGTTGTTCATTTCAGAACTTTTGGAGTACAAAATTAACTTTCACTAAAAATGAACTACCAAAGTCCCATATATATATATATATTCGTCATACTAAATTTTAAAAAAATAATGAGAAATTTCTTTTGTTGAATTATTATTGACACATAAATTTTGACTGAGTATTTAAATTTACATTGCCTAGTAAATTAGGGACTAATTTGGCCCTAACAAAAAGGATTTTTTGCATCACCTAAGTATTAATATTATTTTTATTTTTCCCTATTCTTGGATTAACAAAAAAAAAAAAGGGCTTAGGGCTGGGCGTGAACCCAGCCCCTGTTCTTTTTTCCCCCACCACGGGGCCCTAAGCCCATCCAGTCTTCCTTTCCACTCGGGCCCTGGGCCTGGCCCTTTCTTTTTCTCTTATGGCCCGACCCCGTCCTTCATCTTCTTCTTCCTCCTCCCTCCTTCTTTGCAGCTCACGCGCAAGGATGACGACGCGCGGAGGACGACGACGCCTGTGGAGCGAAGGGGTGGCCAGCGCAAAGACCGGCGGGAGACCCGGACGGATGGGATGTGCCTTCAATGCTGCCGAGCTAAGGAGCAGAGCAGGGCTACGCCTGCTATGGGGCGAACAGCTGACGAGACGCCAGTTCGGCCAAGGGAAGGCCAGTCGGCGCACCGAAGACCAGAGATTGAAGCTCCTCCGTCAACCAGCCTCCTCGGCCTATAAATAGAGGGGCGAGTCGAGCTCAAAAAGGGGGGCCAGCAGGAAGGCGAAGCCATAGAGGGGTGGACGAGAGAACGAAGCGACCTTTGGAGAGACTTCCGAAGGCCAGATCTGGAGGGGGGGTCGAGCGAAAAAGAGATCTGAGAGAGCGAGAGTCATGAGGGTGAGACCAGAGAGCAAGGGAGCTGCTCAGCTGAGTCCCGCCGCTGCGTGCGACGCTGGTTGCTTGGCCGGACGCGGTTGCTGTTCAGCTACCAACGACGCCGCCTGCTGGCGTCGTTTCCGTGAGAGAGAGAGAGAGAGAGATCTGAGAGAGTGGAGGAGAAGCATAGCTGAGTTGAGAGAGAGCCAAGGGGTGGCGAGCCCGGTGGAGGAAGAGATCCGAGGAAGGTGAGAAAAATCGGAAGAGAGAGAGCCACCGGTCGAGCCCCATCGTCAGTCGGGAAACGCGGGACTAGGCCCCGTCATCGCACTGATCCGACACCACCGCCGTTCAACCACCGACGACGAGGCCTACCGGTGGCTCTCGTCGCTGCCGTCGCCACCTGCATCCAAAGCCGTCCTGACCCACGACGAACCCGCCGCTCACGGGTCTCGACCGCCGCCGTCCTTGGTGCCACCCGCCACTTCGTCGTCTAGTCGGCTGGTCTCGCGAAGATCGCCGCCGCTCGCCGTGGTCGGGCCGGGACGCGCTCGGCCATCCCCCATCAGTGCCGCGGATGGACTGTGAAAGAGAGGGGAAACGCGGGTCGGGTCATGACCGGGTCGGGGGTGAGGAGCCGGTCGACCCGCTAGGGTTTGGTTTTATGGGCTATGGGCTGAGATGAACATAGCCTATTGGGCTAGTCCTGTTTTCTTGGGCCGGACGTTGGTTTTTGGGCTTGACTATTTGTTTTATTTTCAGGTACATCCCCTGGGCCGGGCGAACCGGGCCTATTAGCCGGACTCAGCCCAACCGAGGAGCCTGAGGCTCCGAAGCTCAGGCCTCGTGCTGAGCTGAACCTGACCCGTTTCCGAGCAGGAGACCCGACCCGGGTCCGGTCGGTTTATAATAATAATAATAATAATAATAATAATAATAATAATAAAATTTATATTATTATTATTATTATTATAAAAATATTTTCAAAAAGAATTTAAAAAATAAAAAAATCTTTCATATTTTCCAGAAAAATCAGAAAAAGCCAGAAAAAAAAAAACACTTTTCTCCATAAATGCATGAAAAATCCTTTTAAAATTCAAAAATATCAAATTTGAGGGTTTAAACAAGATTATGTATCGGAAGGATATTGGTAATCAAATAGTGTAATCAAGTTCTTGATCCTAATTTTTTTAGCTGTGCAGGGGTAAAATGTTTCTCCTAATATTTTATTTGAGTTTCTAATCGATTTAGTGGCGATTCCTATTTAAATAAAATTGAATTGTAGGTTAAAAATTTGGACATTAAGTCATTAATTGATGGGTTTGGGAGAGCTTTGGCTAAGCCCTAATAATAAAGCTTTAGCCAAGCCATTAGCCTCCGGATCGCGAAGGTCGCAACAATGATCTATTACTAGAATGTGATAAGATTAGGATTGGCAATATAACACAATTAATGAAACAACATGATGAAAAGATATATTGTGTCCGATCACCTATTTGATGTGATGAGAAGAAAATTTTTTTATAGCACAATAATTTCAACCTATCTTAATCCATAAGAAGTTGAAGTTTGAAATTATCACAAAAAGCCAAATGTCCTTATAGCTCTGTTGAGGGTGGCCAACCTGCCAAGTTGCCCAAGTATGAGCTTCTCCAAGTATGAGGAGGCGGTGGTGGCCGAGAAGTCTGATGCAATACGAGATGTCGTGCAAGTCCATGGGCATCATGAACAACTTCATCAACCGCATCTTCGATAAGCCGGGAGAAGTCGTAGCTCGTGCGCTACAACAAGATTCCGACCATCACCTTCTGAGAAATCTGTATGGCCGTCCAGCTCATGTCCCTGGTGAGCTTGCCAAGCACGCCGTGTCGGAGGGCACCAAGGCGGTGAACAAGATATATAGTCAACAAATAGACTGAAGAGATTGCACCGATAAGAGCTAGTAAAATCATCCTTAAAAACTAGGCTTATTTCTCTTTCTCTTCCCCGTTATATTTGTAGTTGCTCTGAAATCAACGCAAGCAATCCGAAAATTCGAATACGAGGTCTTTAAAAACAACTCTGGAACTCTAGATGCTCGGTTCAGTATAGAGATTGGGGTGAAGCACGTTGCAGAAGTTTTGCTAGCTGGCACCAAGTTCATCCTCGAGACAAATGGAGAAATTACCAAAAAAATCCTAAACCTATCGTACGGTAGCTAATATAGTCTTAAATCTTTTAATTTGACCAATTTCGTTCTAGATTTTTTGACAATTTCCAATTTAGTCCTTCCGTTAAATTTTGATTAGAAATCAATAACGTGGACATCAAGCGTCTTACATGGTAAGACTGATGTTGACGTGGATAATTTTTTTCAATTTAAAAAACTATTTTTAATTTTATTTTTTTCTTTTCAACTCTCGGCTACTTGGCAAGAGGCACAAAGTTTAGATTTGTTACGTTTTGAGCTATTGTATTGGGCCTAGAGTGAGCAAGCCTATATGTTTGAGCGAGACTTCAATCTTAGCAAAAGCGTGACCTATGCATGTTCCAACTATAGATAAAGTAGACTAATATCATCTAAATGATTGATTATGTGAGTGCTACTGCAAACTCGATATAATCAACGGCCTACATGGGCTTGATGTGTAGGTTCTATAGATAATGTTTTTTTAGTGAGTCAAAAGACAATCAAGGGATTAAACTACCGGAACATCCTTGTACAAACTACAAAACAATTCAACTTGAGGGCAAGCTTTCGACTTGAGGGCAAGCTATGTCATTTCATTGGTGGAGTTCTCCTCGTCCATAGCCACCATGAATCCCTTATAAAATAGATAATAGAAATTTGCTCAACTATGAACAATATGCTACCTCTTTAAATGTTGCATATCTATTGGCAGATATATACGAAATCACAATTGGTTTAAAATTGTATGCATATGGAATTACACAAAATAAGATATCTACCCAGAATTTCAATGAGGAAAGGAAAAGTAGGGATCAAAAGTTAACCTGCTTTGCACCACCTACTTGGGTGGTGTTGCTGGTTCGTACTCTCTTCCTTTCGTAAAAGGTCGAGGGTTCGAATCTCAACTTCGTCATAGGGTGACTTACCCTGGTTGCACGTGTGTGGTGGCTAGCACGTGTGGCCCTCAGAGTTACTCCCTCAACTGTCGACGGGATGCAGGGTTTCCTGGGTCACAAAAAAAAAAAAAGTTAACTCGCTTGGTCAACCCATGATAAATATGAATGGGCCTAGAAAAGTCCAGGAGAAAAACAATCAAAACGAAATTAAGAATAATATAAAAAGAGGCATAGGAACCCAAGGATGTGATAATATTCCAATTTGGCTAGTGTGAACATAGAAGCAATGCCCGTGTATGAAAATGACATGCATTTTACAGGTGCATTGTTTCGCAGAAAATGAACTTTTTGAAATATATATTTTAATGATCGCTTATATCATTTACAAAAATGATGAATAAATTTTTTTATCATTTACGAAAATGCTTAGATATAAATTATTGTCGATAATGAAAATATTTTTCATTGAATAATTATTTTAAATGATACAAATGATTACTTTTAGGAAAATGTTTTCCAAATCACTTATTTTTCAAAAAGCAAATGAAGCCTAGAAAACATTTTCCTAAGAATGATAATTTATATCACTCTAAAAAAAGAATAATGAAAAAGAAATTTCATCTTTTATGAAAAAACTTAGACATAAATAGTTGTAGATAATAAAAATATTTTTATTAACTAATTATTTCAAATGCTACTAGTCATCATTTTTAGGAAAACATTTTCCAAATCATCTTTTTCTTACAAAATTAATGAAGCATAAATCAAACCTTATATACATTAACACGAATNAAAAGTTAACCCGTTTTGCACCACCCACCTAGGTAGCGTTGGTGGTTCGCGCTCTCTTCCTTTTGCAAAAGGTCAAGAGTTCGAATCACAGCTTCATCATAGGGTGACTTACCCTGGTTGGACATGTGTGGTGGCTAGCACGTGCGGCCCCCGGAGTTTACTCCTCCTGCTGTCAGCGGGGTGCGGGGTTCCCTAAGTCACAAAAAAAAAAAAAAAGTATACTTGCTTGGTCAACCCATGATAAATATGAACGGTTCTGGAAAAGTCCAAGAGAAAAACAATCAAAACGAAATTAAGAATAATATAAAAAGAGGCATAGGAACCCAAGGATGTGATAATATTCCAATTTGGCTAGTGTGAACATAGAAGCAATGCCCTTGTATGAAAACGACATGCATTTTACAGGTGCGTTGTTTCGCAGAAAATGAACTTTTTGAAATATATATTTTAATGATCGCTTATATCATTTACAAAAATGATGAATAAATTTTTTTATCATTTACGAAAATGCTTAGATATAAATTATTGTCGATAATGAAAATATTTTTCATTGAATAATTATTTTAAATGATACAAATGATTACTTTTAGGAAAATGTTTTCCAAATCACTTATTTTTCAAAAAGCAAATGAAGCCTAGAAAACATTTTCCTAAGAATGATAATTTATATCACTCTAAAAAAAGAATAATGAAAAAGAAATTTCATCTTTTATGAAAAAACTTAGACATAAATAGTTGTAGATAATAAAAATATTTTTATTAACTAATTATTTCAAACCCTACTAGTCATATTTTTAGGAAAACATTTTCCAAATCATCTTTTTCTTACAAAATAAATGAAGCATTATATACATCAACACGGATACAAATACGCCCTATTGCTGCCTTAAATATATGTAAAGCAAAGAAATTATGATGTGGGTCCCAAAGAAGTTCAATAATTTGTATCCAGCGACTCCAAATCCTTAAGATAAACAGGGATTAAAAGTTGACCCGCTTGGTCAAGCTGTGATAAATATGAACGGGCCTGGAAGAGTATGGGGTCAAAATCAAAACAAAACAGGAACTAAATTAAATTTTTGTGCATTTTTGACTTGGTTCGAATAATTAGAAAGTAATTATCTTTTTATTTCGGTTTGATTAACCGAAACGAGTTGAAAATCATCAATCTTCTTAATATTACAATTTATTCAATCTCTCATTTGTCACTAGATTTCTTCTTAATATTACGAAAAAGAAAATCAAATAAGTTCAGGTTGCTATTCGGTTCAAAGTTGAATGCATGCCATGCCAAACTAGTTCAGATTTCTCAAAATCCGAATCGAACCGAAGTGTTGGCATCCTTGGAAAAAAGTCTGAGGGTAAAACAATTAAAACGACAACTAAAATAAATAATAATAATAATAATAATAATAAGAGGCATAAGATCCTAAAGATGTGATAATTTTCCAATTTGGCTAGCGTAGACGTAAAAGCAATGTCCTCGTATGAAACCGACACGCATTCTTAATCAAGCGACATAGATATCGATGTGAGTGCAAATGCCCCCTATTGCTGCCCTAAATTAATGTAAAGCAAAGAAATTATGACATGGGATCCCAAAGCAGTTCAATAATTTTTATATAGTGCCTCCTCGTGCCTCCTCAATCTGATGCTTCGGACCAAATGGGACTCTATATGTCAAGTCATATGATAATGACATAAAGACAAGTGACGTAATCCTAGGGCCAAGACTATGACGTAATAGTATGAGTCACGTGGTATTGACTTTTGTCCCGCTGACGGGAGATATAGATACTTTGCCCTCATAAAAAAAAGAAAAGCAGAAGACCAGACCAAGAAAAAAAGAAAAGAAAGATAAAGCAAAACGACATAGAAAGGAGATGCGTCCATAGGTGCCGTTTCATTCCGGAACTCTAGGACAATAAAATTGCCCTTCATTAAAAATGAAGTATCAAAGTCCCTGTGCTGTGTATTTCCTCGTTCTACTGATTAAAAAAAAGAGAAATTTTTTCTACCGAGTTTTCTGCTGTGTAGCCGACCCTGTTCATGGCGTGAGTAATGGCACGTGACACTGCACGAGGTCGTCGTCCGGTAAACGTGTTTATTGCCGGTGAGAATGAGGGGTTCAACTCAGACAAAATCACCAATTACATAGCTTACTTTGAGGCAAACACCAATCTCGAAGGTGCTCGCTGAAAAATGCTTTCACTCAATGAGGGTTTTCGAGATTTTTCCCACTTCTTTTTATTTTTTTCAAATTTCTGGTGCACTTAAAAAGCCATTTTATGACCAAAAAGACTCACCTTTGACCACCAACTAGTGTGTCGCGATTCCGATGCCACGGGAATTCCAACTTAATAATTTGATAATAAAATTTAATGAAGATTAATGAAGAGTAAATTTATGACGTTTATATTAATTAGAAATTATTTGTAATATAAGAAAAATGCTCCACGGGTTTTCGAGATTTTTTGGCTTTTAATTTTTAATGTATTTAAAAAGCTACTTTATGACTAGAAAACAAACCTTTGCCATGATCCAATGTCGCACGATTCTGATGCTGGTTTTCCTTTAATACGCGGTCCTACTGGTTGGATCCGCCCTTTGATATTGTCGATATTTTATTGAAAGTTGTGTTATCATGAGTTGTCACGTGCATCGAACTTTTGCTGTTGCTCGTCTTCTCTCGTCTTCTTTCAACATTCACCAGTGAACTAGTGGATGCACGGAAACTCCATAAAATGGATCAATAATTCGATAGATGTCCCAAGTCCGAAGGTGTCCCAAGAAGAGAGAGAGGCCATTCTTAGTTCGGATCAAATGGAGCGAAGGTTGTTAGAAGCAGCTCGAAAGGGCAATATCCATGAGCTGCACGAATTGATCAGCAGCAATGAGCTCATCCTCCAGGAGATGGATCTCGAAGAATCCGGTCACACGCCGCTGCACGTTGCTTGTGTGGCCGGCCATTTGGATTTTGTCCGAGAGCTCCTGAAGCGTATGCCAAAGCTCGCAGAAAAAGTGAACGCCAATGGTTTGAGCCCGCTGCACATCGCGGCAACTCAAGGTAATGTTGAGATCGCGAGGGAGCTCTTGACGGTGGGTCCACACCTGTTCTCTGTTAAGGGACGGGAGAGACGAATCCCTTTGCATTATGCAGCCATAAAGGGGGAGCTCGATGTCATGAAGTTATTGCTCTTCGCTTCGCCTGAATCCATCGAAGAGACAACTGCCCTACAGGAGACCGCGCTTCACCTTGCCGTGAAGAACAACCGGTTTGATGCGGTGGTTGTGTTGGTAGATCATCTGAAGCAGCAGAGGAAGGAGCAGGTGATCAATCGGAAGGACCACAAAGGCAACACTGCCTTGCATCTCGCTGCGAGTGGCAAAAATTTCGAGGCAAGTCTCGCGGTTCCCTTATTTTATTTGATCATCACTGGAATATAAAATGTCTCGTCTATGCCAAAAAAAAAAATTCGGTAGCATCTTAATGTCTGAAAATCAATGAGAATAAAACAAAGATGGGAAAGAGTTGCAGGTGGTTAACTTCCTGCTTTATGGGCGTACTGTGAAGTCCGAGGTCGTGGAGGTGAACGCCTTGAACGGCCATGGCTTGACGCCTCTGGATGTCTCAACTCTCTCACGAAGGGAAGCAGGAGATAGAGAGATCAGAGAAATTCTCCTTCAAGCAGGAGCCAGACACGGAAGAGGATCAAGACCAATCTCGGCGGCGGACGACAATGACATTGAGGGAGGTAACAGTCATCAGTCAGCTGGGGAAGAAGCATTCAAAGATGCTCTTCCACCTTTACAGCGTTCGCAATCAAAAAATTCAAAGGCAAAATATGAGTCGTTTGCTGACATCCGCAACGCCCTGTTGGTGGTCGCCGCCCTCATCGCGAGCGCGACCTACCAATCTGTGCTTCAGCCGCCAAAAATAATAGAAGTGCTTGAGCCGCCAAAACCAAAAGAAGAGCCGCCAAAAACAACAGAAGTGTTTCAGCCACCAAATTTAAAAGTTGACCAACACAAACTAAACGATACTAATTCCGAGAAATCCTTGACTGAATATTACGGTGGGGGCTTGGTGTACGGTCTCTTCCTGGGCGGGAATACATAGGATTCGTGGTGTCGGTCCAGATGATCATTTGCCTCACCAGAGATATCTCCTTCGGCACCAAGCTGCCACTTAAGCTGCCACTTAGGCTATCCTTGGTGACAATGGTTCTAACTTACTTCTGCTTCACGTTATCCCTGTTGTTCTCGACAATGGGTAAAAAAAGTCCATCTAAGAAATTTCTGCACCTGTTGCCACTCATGATATCATTCCTTCTTCTATTGACACAGAGGTGGTTGGCGATCGCTATAAATATTTTCTTGGAATGGCTTATTGTATTTCCCTTTTTAGGTAATATGTATGATCTAGAGGATAAGGACTCAGAGAATAAGGACCGAACTCGTGCTTGTTAATGATGATGTTTTTTCTCTTTCCCTGAGGTTGAGCTAAGACATGCAAACCTTTAGCAATATAGCATTGGAGTTTGTTCGATAAGGTCAGGTGTTAGATCGATGTCCTTGATTCCCTGTAGTTGATTGTGTGATGTCTGCTAGTGATTTGCTGTATCGTGTCTCCCTAATAAAATGTGTTAGAGTTTATTTCACATTTTGTAACTTCATGGATAGCGGTCGAGATTATGAGATGAGGTTGCGCAAGTTCCATTCTCATTACTCATCTCGTCATTGCTTCTTTAGATCGATTGGCTATGAAGTAAAACATATTTGTGAGGTTGAGTATGAATTTCTCCGTTAGAGTAGGAGGAAGAATTAATGGAGGTCCAACAAGGACATAGAAAAAAGAACTTAATGGAGGTGGCAACAGAAGAAGAAGAAGGAAAAGAACATAAGGAAATAGAAAAAACGAAGGCTTTTCTTTTAAAAATATTTTATTGAGCTGAAATTTCACATCATCAATGACAGGTTGAGAAAGAAGTGCATATGAAATTGGCACATTGAACTTTAATGGCAACATTGGAGAGACACTCAACTGGGGGTAGATTCTACTAAAAAAGTAAAAGATTGATGATATTTTATAAGATTAAAAAAGTTTGAAATAGAATTGGGATTCAATCGAAAATTGATGCTTTTTAAGTGAATCGGGGCTTTAAAATAGGTAGAATAATAAGCTTATAAACAAAAGCACCCAATAACTCCACGAGCTTTTTAAACCTCAAAGAAAATAGACATTTTGTCTCTATAATGTATGGACTTAACTCAATTTTTTTTTACTCGCAAAAAAATAGTTCTTAGTTATGAACTCCTTCAACAATAGAGAAAGGTGTTTTCATAAGTACCGTTCATTCCAGAACTTTTGGAGTACAAAATCAACTTTCACTAAAAATGAACTACCAAAGTCCCATATAGATATGTAATATATATCTATATATATATATATAGATACTAAATTTAAAAATACCAAAAATTTCTTCTGTTGAATTATTATTGATATCTAAATTTTGACTGAGTATTTAAATTTAAATTTTCTAGAAAATTAGAAACTAATTTGACCCTAATAAAAAGGATTTTTTGCATCACCTATTCTCGGATTAACAAAAAAAAAAAAAAATGGCTTAGGGCTGGGCAGCCCCTGTTCTTTTTGCCCCCACCACGGGGGCTAAGCCCATCCAATCTTCCTTTCCAATCAGGCCCAGGGCCTAGCCCTTTCTTTTTCTCTTATGGCCCGGCCCCGTCCTTCACCATCTTCTTCCTCCTCCCTCCGCCTCTGTAGCTCACGCGCAAGGATGACGACGCGCGGAGGACGACGACGCCCGTGGAGCAGAGGGGGCGCCTTCAATGCTGCCAAGCTAAGGAGCAGAGCAGGGATGGTAATATATAAGCAAAGGAATTTATTTGAGGATGTTAATATGGCGCATTTCTTTAGTGAGGATGTTAATTTGGCAACCCTACCATATGCAAAAATCTTCTAAGTAAAGGAATTTATTTGATCATCGTAGAAATATAGGATGTCTCGTCTAGGCAAAAAAACATTTACGTAGGATCTTAATGTCGAAGATCAATGAGAATAAAACAAAGGTGGGAAAGAGTTGCAGGTGGTCGACTTCCTGCTCCGTGGGCATGCTGTGGAGCTCGAGGTCATGGAAGTGAACGCCCTGAACGACAGTAGCTTGATGCCTCTGGATGTCTCAACTCTCTCGCAAAGTGGAGCAAGAGATAGAGAAATCGGAGAAATTCTCGGTAAGCACGGAGAAAGATTGAACTCGCCCGTTTCACGACCAGTCTCGGGGGACGATGACAATATCGAGGGAGGTAACGGTCATCGACCATTACCCGAGAGGCTTGATTTTCCAGACTTCATGCTGGTCATCGCTGCGCTCATTGCAACCTTGACTTACCAAGCCGTCCTTCAGCCTCCAATCTCTGTGCAAGTCGATAATAATTCCACGAAAGGCACGCACGTGGCATACGTTGTCTTCATGAGCCTGAACACATTCGCACTGCTGTTGTCGGCCCGGTCTATCCTTTTCTGGACTGCTGGTGCCCCCTTCCTGCTGTCGTTGGGACCCCCCGTGATCGCGGTGGTTCTAACTTATTTATTGTTACTGATATTCCTGCCGTTCAAGTCAATGGACAAACAGTCACGTCCAATAACCGTGGAATTGTTGGGCGTGCTGCCGCTCATAATATCAGTTCTTCTTTTACTGATACGGAGGCATTTGGTGAAAATTTTCTGTTTTTGTCAATTTTCTTCTTTAAAAGAGTTGTCCTTCAAAAGAGCACCTCATTCTCTACTTGTGACAGAGATATTTGCTTATTTGGCACTGTGTTTGTGGCAGCGATATTTGCTTATTTGGCACTATGCTTGTGATAGAGATATTTGCTTCAATTGCATGGTCGAAGATTTATTTGCCAGAGATATTTGCTTCAATTGCATGGTCAAGAACAAAATTATCTCTACTTGTGACAGAGATATTTGCTTCAATTGCATGCTCAAGGACAAAATTATCTCTACTTGTGACAGAGATATTTGCTTCCATTGCATGGTCGAAGATTTATTTGGCACTATTTTTTATCACCACAAGACTTCACCAATGAGCTTTTAGAAAATTGTAGTTCACTAAAATATCTAGGAAACTCCATAAAATGGATTGATATTTTGACGTGTAGGAAATAGAGAAGCAATGCAATATTTGAGCTACTTAATGTAGTGTTCAATTAGTGCAACTAAATATGTCTATGTTGATGTATAGGAAATAGAGAAGCAATGCAATATTGAATGATATAATTGAACATGTAGGAAATAGAGAAGCAATGCAATATTTGAGCTACTTAATATAGTGTTCAATTAGTGCAACTAAACATGTCTATGTCGATGTATAGGAGATTGTCCAACAACTAGATAGTTGTTAGATAGAAATATTATGAATTTCACCCATTGATTGCAAAGTTTGTATGTCCTTTTATATCATGATATTCTATATAGAAACTATGAGAAATACAAATTTACAAAAAATTACAACAGGAAATCCATCCATCAAAGAGCCATAGAAGGTCCCTATGTAGTTTACTTTCTTTCTTTCTTTTTCAATCTAGTTTGCTTATGAGGATTCTTTATTGTCATCCCCAATCCCCATCATCAGATGTTTAGACGTGTGAGTTTTATTACTTCATCACATCTGAAAAATTCAAAGTCGTCTACTAAATTTTCTTAACTTTATTAGCCATGCAATGCTCTCTATTTATTTTTTAATTCTTATATGAGTAAAGTACACCAAAAGTGATAAAAATTCCAATAAGTACAGCTAAATCTTAATATTGATCAAACTGGTGCAATCAAGTGTTTCTATTAGCTCCATCTATTTGGCTTATGAAAAATCCTATATTCTTACCCCAAATTTAAGTTAAATTCGATAAAACAGAAAAAAGGATAATATTTAAAAAGAAAAGAGAAACTAAAAAAAGAGAAAAATAATAGTAGAAACCACACATGCGCCTAGGGGGTGGAGTTGCAGCCCCACTATTGCCGCGCCGAGGCCTCAACAATGGCCATTGTTTCTCACCAAATCCATAGGAAAGTCGTTGATCTTCGCCTAAAGCTAGGCAAGGGCGGTGACCCTCACTTGTGGATGGCTATTTGCTGAGGCCCCCAGTGACCCCATGACCCTTTCAGGTGGTGTTGTAGTGGCAGTGCCACCTCATAGGCATCTGTGTTTTGTTCTTTATTTTTTATTTTTCAATTTTGTGCTCTTAAAAATTTATGCTTTTTATTTTTTAATTCAATTTAATTGAGATTTGGGTAAAATTTAGATTAGAATGACATCTTTTTATTCTTATTCTTAATTTTTTTTAATATGAAGGTAAAGACTACCAATAACCCCAAACTATGCCTATTGTAACATATTTACCTTAGATTTTTTTTGTGACTCCATGTCACGCCCCGACTCTCGAGCTCGCGGCAACCCCATTTCACTTTAGATCTATTTGTATGACGTCCCAGGTACTGTCGTCGACCAATTATTTTTATCTTGTAATTAAGCACATGCGGAAACGAACAACTCCCAAACCAAACAACAGGGATAGTAACAACGGCAGCAGAGGAAAGACAACTAGTATTTTATATATCTGAATGTTAGCCAGCATACCAGCAAATACATACACGCCTTACTACAGGCGACAAGCTAAGGCCTACTCAAAAAGGGACCGGCCTAGCTAACCTAACCCTGTACAAGTGGGGGAAGGCTCGTCAAAAAGGAAATAGGCTACAGCTGCCTACTCACGGGCCTCAGAGGGATCGCTCTCTTCGATCCTCGGTACTGCATCATCTAGGGCCTGAAAATGTTAATCACGACGGGTTGAGATAAACTCAGCAAGTTAAAGTCCTAAGCCCCGGTTAGGAACTTCGCTCGCCTCGGGAGTTTAACATACAACCTAATACAGCAATCAATGCAATAACACCTCAGAGAAATAACCACAAAAGACAGTTTAATACACAGATGCAATCACAAGCGACCCTACCTGGCCTTGGCACACGCGACCTGCAGAAACTGTCATTTAATCCATCACGACATTAAGAGCATGCGAATAATCAGAGCATCTCACACAACTTTCTCGTGCCTCACATCCACACATATGCTCCGATTATTACGACCACTAGGGCCACGGCACAACCTTATGG
>CM026414.1:17089180-17164583 GCA_014858505.1 Corymbia citriodora subsp. variegata
AGAAATGGAAGAGAAAAGGAAGAGAAAAAGGGAGAGAGAGGGTGGCTGGGCTGGTGCACGAATTTTGGGGGAGAAAGAGGAGAGAGAAGGAGCTGCTGGAGACTTGGATAAGGGCCAAGGCAAGTGGGCAAGCCACTTGTTGAAGAACCAATCAAAACAAAGCAAAAACAAGCAAAAACAATGCCCACTAGGGCACAAAAGCAAGAGGCCTAAGAGAGAAGCCCATGGGCTGGAAATGGAGGGGCACTTGGGCTAGCTTGGGCCCCTCTTGGGCTGGGCTAAATGGGTGCAAGGCCCATTGGGCCGCCGGTCTTGGGCCGGCCCACCCGTGGGCCCGAAACCCGGTCCAATTTTTCCTTTTTCCAATGCTTCCGTGTCCAACGGAAAATCCCAAAATAAATGAGGCGACGTCCAAGTATTTAGTCCTGATATCACGGAGAAATCGGTTCCCAAAATCGGATTAAAAATCGGGCTAAATGAGTCAATTTTCAGGATGTTACACTCCAAAACTCTCAAACCTTTATATGTGTGATATATTTACTACAAACTTGTTTTTGGGACACAAAAAGTATTTATCCCAAATTTATTTTATATAACACCAAAAATATTAAATTTAGACTCACATCAAGAAGTATTTATCTCAAACTTATTTCATGTGATATCAAAAATCTCAAATTTAGACTCATGTCACATTTATTCTTAGTCAAGATTTTCTTTTTTCCTTTTCTTCTCTCACTCCTCCTTCACCTCGTTACCCTTGTCCTTGCCATCCTTATCTTCGTCATTGCTACCATCCTCACCGTCGCCAAATCAAGGAAGTAAACAAAGGAAGTAAACATTTTGATTACCATAATCGTTTGGGAGTAGTTCGTGGTTGTAACTGTAGTTCCACACTTCCGAAAATAATGGTCTCATAATCCCATGTTGTCAATTTTCTTCTTTAAAAGAGTTGTCCTTCAAAATAGCACCTCATTCTCTACTTGTGACAGAGATATTTGCTTATTTGGCACTCTTGTGATAGAGATATTTGCTTCAATTGCATGGTCAAAGATTTATTTGGCAGAGATATTTGCATCAATTGCATGGTCAAGAACAAAATTATCTCTACTTGTGACAGAGATATTTTGTCACGCCCCGACCCTCGAGCATGCGGCAACCCCTGTTCTCTCGCGGTCATTTGATTTGCGACTCCCCAGGATCCGTCGCCGACCGTTATTTTTATCTTGTAATTATGCACATGCGGAAGCAAAACACAATCCCCGGTCAATTACAAAAACAGGGATAGCAGGAAAACCCAACAAGAACACATTCAAAAGTACTGCTTTATTTATCTACTAATTAACCCTAGGAAGTTTACAAGTACAAGCCCTTACCACGGGCATCTTCCTAACGAGTCAATGAGACCAATAGGCCAGGGTTAATCTACTGCCCTCAAAGACGACCACGAGCCGTAACACGCGTCGATCCTCCATCCTACGGACCTGAAAATTGTTAACCACGACGGGTTGAGATAAACTCAGCAAGTTAAAGTCCCGGTTAGGAACTTCGCTCGCCTCGGGAGTTTAACATACAACCTAATCCATCAAATCAAGCAACACCACTTCAGAGAAAATGACAACACAAGACAGTTTAATAAACAAGTGCAATCACAGGCGACCCTACCTGGCATTGGTACACGCGACTTGCAGAAACTGTCATTTAATCCATAACGACATTAAGAGCATGCGAATAATCAGAGCATCTCACACAATTTTCTCGTGCCTCACATCCACACATATGCTCCGATTATTACGACCACTAGGGCCACGGCACAACCTTATGTTTGGCGGTCTACCAGTCAAAGACCAGGCATCGTCCTCCCCCATGAGGCACGGCGACGTCACGGGCTCTCTCCCATCGACGGCATTCCCTATGGAGCATGGGGCCCACTCACTGCCGCAGCCCCGCAACTGACCACTGTCAGGCAACCGACCGAAGTCAGGACGATCAAAAGGCCACGGCACAACCCCAAGGGTTGGCAGTCTACCGGCAGCGCCGAACTCTCCTCTTAATGTGACCATGCAACACATCATCAAACAATTCATTCTTTTCTTTGCTCTGTCGTAAATGCAACATCACCCATGCTCATGCGACATGCCATTTCTGATAACCCACGCAATATGTCATGCGATCTCACTCGACAATTCCAAAATCCAATTTCCAATCAGCATTCGATCACGCATTTCATCAATATTCACAAGTATAATTAACAATCGGCACTTCAATAAATCATAACAACCAAGAACACATCAAAATAAGCCAAAAATTAGCTTCTGCATGAACAGTGCCATGAACAGTAATCCGTGAACAGTAATTTGAACAGTAATCATGAACAGTAACTAATCCGAAATTAATAAAATAATATTAAACTTAACCATGGTTACTAAATTTAACCTAACTAGGGTTAATTAACTCAACCATGATTAATAATTAACCATAGTTACTTTAGAAACTAACCCTAGCTACTTTAATTAATTAACCTAGGTTACTTTAACACTAACCATAGTCAATTAACTAACCCTAGTCAGCCTTAATTAACCAACATAATCAACCAATCAACCTTAATTAATCACAAATACACTAATTAACCCCTAAGCAAGATTAACCCCTAAACAAGGATTAGGAAGTTAACTTACTTGGATCGGAAATCCGGCGACACCGGCGTGTAGAGGGGGACGAGGGCTACGAGGGGTAAGCTCGGGGATGACAACGGACGACAAACGGTGGCCGAAACGGGCCAAAACAGCCCTCGGATTACTGTTCACGCGGAATGAAGTTTCTGGGCGGAAATGGCCGAAACGAGCGGCTAATGGCGACCAGGGGTGGCCGGCGGTGTGCAGCTAGCTCCCTGACTTCCGTGGCTACACTTTGGGCGGTGGTGGCTGCTCCAGTGACGGCGGCAAGGCTGGATTCCAGCGGGAAAACAGAAAACACAGCAAGAAAAGGAAGAAAAAGGAAGAGAAAAGAGAGAGGAAAGGGGGTGGCGGTCCGGTGATGGTTGGGCGGCTCCTCGACGATGGCAAGGCAGCAAGGACAGCAGCTAATGGTGGCTGGTTCAGGGGAAACACAGCAGCACAGCTGCTGTTTTTGGAGGAAAACCAGAAAAGAACTCAAGAGGGAGAGGAGAAAGACAAAAGGGAAAAGTGGGGTGGCTGGTGGTGGACGTGAGGAAGAGATGAGGGGGAAGAAAAGTCAACAAAGGGGAGGGAGAAAGAAAGCAATGTGCAGAAGAAGAAGGGAGAAAGAAAGCAACAAGCCAAGCAAGAGGCCAAGTCCAACTTCTCTTCTAAAACATCATTTCCCCTCATCAATCCCTTGACTTTTCTTCTCCTTGTCCTCCAACATTGAATGCCACTTCTAGAAGGGATAAAATGGTAATTTCCAAAAGTATAGTGTACCTCACTATACGCGTACACGGGCCAAGAATTTATACGGGCTAGAAGAAAATCGGTTCGGGCTCAAATCGAAGGGAAACGGGCTTGAAAAATCTAACGGGCTCAAAGGCTTGAAGTTGGGCTTCCTTAGGCCCACTTGGCTAGCTTGGGCCCATGTGGCTGACTCCTCAAAGGCGCAAGGCCCATTGGGCCTCCAATCGGTCCAATTCCTCTTGGTTCCAATTTTTCGGCCCATTAAACCCTTTTTCTGAAAATTCTCGGCTTACTGAAATTCAGGATGTTACAAACCCTGTCACAGGGACGTCGAAGGAGGCTTTGCTCATCAAAGTAGGGGAAATTGGCACCGAAATGGCGCCGGTTTAAGGCTTGGATAGCACCAGTCCAAGTCGGATCAGCCTTCAACGACCTTCAAAGAAAAGGCCACTGGAGGAGCTCTGGTAAATCTCTGACCAAATTCT
Source organism: Corymbia citriodora subsp. variegata (assembly GCA_014858505.1). NCBI lineage: Eukaryota > Viridiplantae > Streptophyta > Magnoliopsida > Myrtales > Myrtaceae > Corymbia > Corymbia citriodora. Next base: position 17,093,073 of record CM026414.1, read on the forward strand.
GACCACCAGGAGGTTGAGAACACATCAGAGCATGGATAAAAATAGTTCCATCACCAATGGAGACGTTGGACCGCCGATTTGGGTGAGAAAGGCCATCGATTTGCAATATTGGCTCAAAAGTAGGTCTTCAATGCCGACTGGTGAAGGCAGCTGGATGGGACAAACTAGGGATCGCCAGTATGGGTGAGCATGATTTCAGGGTAGAACCTGGAACCTGAGAACCGCACCGGTGGGAACGAGGGTAGGTTCTAGGTTCTCGATTGATGGAACCTGGAACCTGTAACTTGTAACTTAGAACCTAAAACCTATTACAAGTTTTTATGTTTTTCTTAATTTATATCTTCACGTGATTTTGAAATATTCCATGGTATTTGATGATAAGTGTATAATCCAAAATCACTAGTCTAAACTTCTATTTTATGATTGAGAATTTCATTTTCGTAGACTATCAAATTAGTGGAAACTCCAATTGCTTCTTTTGAGATAATGATTATATATAATACAAGAGTAACCAGTGTATTAAAATCCCAAAATTTCCTTAATACTATTCGATAGGTGCACATAGACACTCGTTCTCAAGCAATCGATAATAAAATCCTTATTCATTTTTATTGTTATGTTTATTTTCATGTTGCTTAACTAAAGATGAAAAAAAGAACCTGTTGGAACTTGGAATCGACCTTGGAACTTGTAACAGGTAGGTTCTAGGTTCAATGTTCCGATGGATAGGTTCCAGGTTCCAAAAAATGAGAAACCTGTACTCGATGATAGGTTCTAGGTTCTAGGCGGAACCTGTAAGGAACCTGAAACCGCTCACCCCTAATCGCCAGAGTGAGTTGCAACCACCAGCTCGTCAGGGAGGAGGTGACGATCGTCAGGGGACTAGGCGGTCGTGAAGATGCCACTAGTGTGAGGTCAGTTGCAACTAGAAGGCCCCCATTAGAGCAGTTAGGGCCGGTGGTTAGGGGAGAGAGAGAATGGGCAAGAAAGAGCAAAAATAGAGAGAGAAAAGAGAGATTTCAGAGGAGAGAGAGAGCCGCTATAAAAAATGGCCTCTCCCTTGAAAAATAGAGGAAAATAACTATATATAGTCCCATTTAATCTCAAATCCTAACTATTGGATTAATCCTATGACTAAGGATTAATTTCTTTAATCTAACAAACTCCTTAGCTTTTAAGCATATCTAATATGTGCTTATTTTAATGGCTATGATTTCACAAAATTGACAATCCAAATGATTTCTACAATTAAGGATCTAATTAGGGGCAATTTTGTAATTTCATGTTGCATTATTTTCCATGTTATTTAGCTAATTAAACCATATAAATGCATCTCGGTGATTTTTAATTACCTAAATAACATGGTAAATAATGGAATAATGCCATGGGTGCACCTAATTGGACTTTTTAGGCTTTAAATTGGGTAATTTCACTTAATTTTTGGTCGGGAATCGCAAATTAATGAAAATTGAATTTAATTAAATTGCGAGACACCTATTAGTTTAATTGCCCATGCTTAGGAGGACCTATTGCATTCAAATTGATCTTTAATTTTTTTTTTTGATGACCCAGGGAACCCCGCACCCCGCTGACAGCCGGGGGAGTAAACCCTGGGGGCCACACGTGCTAGCCACCACACACGTGAAACCAGTTAAGTCACTCTATGACGAAGCTGGGATTCGAACTCTCGACCTTTTGCGAGAGGAAGAGAGCGCGAGCCAGCAGTGCCACCCAAGTGGGTGGTTTGATCTTTAATTGATGGCATGACATTCTCGCTAAAATTAAATTGAAGGCTAATGTCAAAATTGAATCTCAATTTATCAAATTAAACCTTAGTCATTAATGGGTCAACTCGAATTTCTTGAATCGAAGCTCAACAACCCTATTTCCTTAAGGCCAAGTAAGCTAAATCTCCCAAATCAATAATTTAGCAAGTGAATTTGTTAAAAATCAATATGAATTTAGATTTAACTCACAAAATTGAGTGGAATAGAAGTGTTCATTCACAAATCATGTAAAATGAGTTCAGACCCCTAATTAAGGGCAAAAATGTCAATTCATATTTCGCTTTGCTCGATCTTAAAATTGATTAAATGAATGAATGGGTAATTTTTTTTAGATTAAATGTCATAAAAGGAACTAAGCCTAATTATAATTAGAACAAAAAATAATTTTATTTTTGGTCCATTTCGAACCTAAAACTGGAAAATGAGGTTCTTAATCAATTTTCGCAAAATTCTTGATGCTAAAGTCAAATTGAAGCTAAAATGAAGCAATTTGCCGATTTCTGTATTTTTCAATTTTTTTGATCAAAGGTTTGACTAAAAGTCAAACCCTACTTGAATTTTCATTAAGAGTTTGATTTTATGGCCAAATCTTTAGATTTTTCCAAAATTTTCACTTCTAAAGTGAAATTAGACTTGAAAGGAACATTTTGGTAGAAAAAGCCTAAATTTGACTCAGGGTTGACATTTGATCAAATTTTTGACCAAAAAGTTAATCCAAAAGTCACGCATTTGAAATTTTGAGTTTTTATATGAAATGGATAAGAAATTAATTTTTAAGGGTAGGACGACAAATGGAATTAAAAAATAACACTTTTTGTTTGAAAAAATGGCTCTGTCATGATCAAAAACTCCCGATTCGATTTTTCTACCTTTATTGATGCGTCAATTATAAATCAGGTGTCAACAGGTTTAAAATCGATTATAGGCAAACAAAGTAGGTTTCAAAGTCCAAAAAATAGGTACTAGTTATAATGAGATAGGTTCTAGATTCCAACTCTAAAACCTATCCACCTTGAAACGATCACCCTTAATATTGCCTATTTTACCATTTTTTGAGGAAAAAAAGAAGCAAGAACAAAAAGGGGGAAAAGTGTTAAAAAAAGTCATAAACCTATTGTATTGATACCAATTTAATTATATACATTTTATGGTGTCAATTGAGTCATAAACCTTTTGATTTTATGCCAACTCAGTCATTTTGGTTAATTTTGACGCCGGTCAACTTATGTGGTATCCCGACACTAACATGGATAACTTTTAATAATATTTTTATATATTTTTTGAATTTTTTTTATTTCATGGAGGAAGAAGAAAGGGAATGGGAAAAAATAATAAATAATAAATAATTCAAAAAAAATTAAAATATTATTAAAAGTTGTTCACATTAACGCCGACCGTGCCATGTGAGCCAACTAGCGTCTATGTCAGCAAAATTCGACCAAAATTAGCTAGAAAGACTGAATCAGTATCGGGTTAAAAGGTTTATGACTGAATTGACACAAATAAAATGTTTAGGATTAAATTAGTACCAATTTGAAATTGTTTATCTTTTTGACCAATCCCTCAAGTATATATCCAGTCAAATTTACCTAATTTCAATGGAAGAATTGCATGCAGCATTGATGGGGAGGTGGAGCAAAACTTGCCACTTCACTCTTTCTTGTTTTTTGGATGAAGTAAATGTTTCTGTGAAGCATGACTTGGCAACATTCTTGATGCCTATCTCACATATCAATTTGGAGAAGGGTTAATATCAAGAATAATCCTAAATTGATATATTTATGATAAATTTATCATAAATTGATATTTTGACTGCCAAAAATTTTAAATCGATATATTTATGCCAAATATACTCTTCGTTATTTTTTTGTTAAATTGGACCACTATCATGAAAAACCATAAACCAATACATTTGTGATCAATGGAGGGTAAAACTTCAAATTAGTACACCCGTCAACTACCATGTGTCATCCAGCTCAATAATTTAATGATAAATTTATCAAAAACTAATAGAAAGTAAATTTGTCACTCAATTTGAGATTTTTTATAATCAAATAATTAGTTTGAGGTAATTTGTAGCATATGTACCAATTTGAGGTTTTCTATGGTTTTAATCATTCGGAAAAAGGCACAAGAGAGTTAAAAAATGGTCATTTGCTTGAAAGAAAACTGTTTTTAGGAAATTCTTTTTCAACTTTCCGGTGCTTCAATAATGGAAAAACTAATCGGTATACGGAAAATATTTTCCATGAATCGAGAACAAGTCTAGATATGAAAAATGACTTCCCCCCTCTAGTAAGAATGAAAACGCTTCTCCTAAATCACCAAACAAATGAAAATTAACTATTTTCTTGGAAATTTTTTTGGGTTGTGATAAGAAATGGAAGTGAAGAAATAGAAGGTCTCTATGTGAAAAGATTGAATGATGATTAAAGAAGGCGAGGAGAGATGGCTCAGGTTACGATTCCACTTTTGGGTGTCGAATTTGGATCCGTTCTTGCATGCACACTTTCAGACTTATTTAGAAAAGGTTAATATGCCGCAATCTACGCAAACAAGAATGGCGCAAGTTCTCTCCAAATAAGGAAATTAACTTTAAATAAGGAAAAATAAATCAAGATAGATATTGTCTAACTTTGGGATGATATTGCCTATCTTGAAATAATAATAAAAAATCTAATTAGCCAAATATTTGAAACAATCTTCTACTATGAAAGATTCACCATATAATTAAAAAGAAAGTGGACTTGAGCAGGTTCTTAAAAAGGCTAAAGGGAGAAAAAATAGAGAGAATAACCCCGAGGGATGGTTCTGTCCAATGTTACCACCCATCTTCCCGCTTAGTAAACAAGAAAAATTTGAGCTAGGAATTAGGGGGAAGGCATCATGATTTTTCTTGAAATATTTCACTTCTTGTCGATGGACTTTTGTGTCTTTTTCAATGAAATATTTAAGCTTCTAATTGTATGATCAAGTCCTTGGAAACAAATTTTAGCAAAAAAAGGGTTTTTGAAATTTGTTCATATTTTATGATCAAGCGTTGAATTAATGGACTTTTCTGATTCCCTCTTCTATGCCAAATTCTTCGACCTGGATTTCTTCGGCTTATCAACATCGTGAAATCGATTTGCTTGGCTCAACCTGTGGCTGCAACTCCTGCATCTTCATTTTCCTCTATAATCTTTGTTCTCTGATTTCTCATCATGCCCCTAGTTTCTCTCCAATAGCAAACCATACCCTCCAGCGGGTTGTGTGGATCTTTCAATGCGTCGATCAGAATATTTTGGCAAATGTCAGGGCGAAATGTCATCGTCATCAAACTCTTCAAGCCATTCCGTGAGCACGATATCCTCGAAATTTGTCCCTGAACTAGTCGACTTTGAAAACTTCACATGGTAATCAAATATACCACTTAGTTTTCCAAGCATACTAATTTCAGGATCTCCCTCTTCGTATTGTTTTTTAAATGACTTCTTCTTTTAATGTTTTCTTATATGGGACATCAACCCTCTCATACACAATTGGTCGAGGAACTCGGACCGTTGGCGGCAGTACCTAACTTGCATGCTTCTCCAATTGGGGGACTCGAACCACTTGAGATGGCATGTCATTTTGTCTCATGTTCATAGGTCGCCACTCAACTTTTGTCTTCCCCTTGTTGGTATCGGGAGTATATTGCTGCCTTATCTCCTAACGCCATCGTTGACAAAGGTTCCTTTGTGGCGGCTTTCCTTTGTAATTCGTCAATACCTTTCAGACCATCTAAGGGAACAAATCAGTATCGACCTCCATATCTCCTTTCTCTTTCTCATTAGCAAACTTGGTCTTTCCTTATCGAATTGCCTCTCGTATAGTTCACCTAAAAACAAATACAATTGATCATATTATGACTCAATGAGTGATGCCATTTACAATATCTTTTATTGGCCACTCTTCTTTATTTGGGATGGTCCGACCCTCAGTTAGTTCTATGACTTCTTTGTAAGTCGAATACTTCGTTCAATTTGGTTACATCAAATGAATATCTTTGATTATCTATTGCCTTGGCCATTGCAGTATCCTTGATGCGGAAAAGCTTTAAGATTTAACAAACATATGGTTTGTGAGCGTCATTTTAGCAACAACTCTTTCAAGGGTCTGATCCTAGTTGAACCCATTCTCAAAATCATCTTCACAATCAAGCTACATTATTTTCAGAATTTTTATAGGACTTCTTGTCCTTTTTTTTCGAAAGATTCTCATATTTTGCCACCTTTGCGGTTGATTGGAACAAGCTGCTAAAGTGTTAGCCTTCAAGTTGCTCTCTCAAGACAAACTCTAACCCATTGAAAGCAAATGCAATAAACTTTTTTCATTGAGCGAGACCACACATTGATTTCTCAATTTTTGTAATTGAGCGACATATTGGTCCATAGATTCATTATTGTATTGCCTGAACTAGCCAAATTTGCAATGGTCACTTTAAGGATTATTCTATGAAAATTCGGCATGAAACAGGCTTTCCATCTATCCAAATCATGGATTGAGTTAGGAGGCAAGTTAGAGTTAATAACCTTAACTTTGTACAACCATATTATTAGGCTCCGTTTGGCAACGCTCCAATTTTTCTGTTCTTTTGTTCCCTGGAGTAGAAAAGGAACAGAAATCCGTTTGTTAATGCAAACTGATTTTTCTATTCCTGAGAATAGAAAGTTGTTTCTGGGAATAAAAATGAGAAGTAAAAAAAACTAGCTTCTTATTCCTGGGAACAATTTTGGAAACAATTTCTTGTGAACTACTTACCGTCTATTGCACGCCACCACCCGCCCACCACCGGCCACTGCCCACCACCGCCGGCTGCTGCCTCCCGCCGGTGGCCGGCGCCCGGCCACCCCCTCCCGCCGGTCGCTTGCCGCCGGTCGTCGGCGCCCGGCCGCCCCCTCCCGCCGGTCGCCGGCCGCAGGTCGCCGCCCACTCGCCCCCACCTGCTCGTTGGTGGCCGGCCGCCAGCCACCACCACCCGCTCGCCACCAGTTGACCGCCAGTCGCCGGCTTTCGCCCGGCGGCCGGCGACTCGGCGTGACTGGAGGGGACCGGTGACCGCCGGCGGCGGCGGCGACCGGCGACCGGCTGCGGCGACCGGCGACCGGCGACCGGTGGGTGGCGGTGGCGACCGATCACCGGCCAGCTGTGGGGAGTCACCGGTGATCGGCGGTAGTCGGTTGGCGGCCGATGGTTGCCGGCGGAGGCCGCCCCGCCCGCCGGTGGCCGGCCGCCGCCACTGCCGCCGGTCGCCGGTGACCCCCCACAGCCGGCCGGTGACCGGTCGCCACCACCACCCACCGGTTGCCACCGCCATCGGGGAAAAAAGAAATAAGAACTTTTTGTCGATTCTAAACGCATTTCTATTCCTTTTCTATTCCGAGAATAAGAAATTTTTGTAGTTACCAAATACCCTATTTTACCCAGAAATTGTTCCAGGGAGTAGAAATAGAAAAGAACTATTTCTCAAAAGAAACTGTTCCCAGGAATAGAAATGTTACCAAACGTACCCTTAGCATCACCACATTGGGCCAGAAACTTGCTAACGTGCTCTACGGTTGATCGATTGTCTTCGCCAGTAAACACATAAAAGTCGAGTATCTTATAGCCTCTTGGGTATTGGACAGTGTCAACGAAGTCTGGGTATGGTTTTCGGTATATAGGCCAGATAACACCTCTATCGAGGCCCATATCTTGCATTATCATACTGGCCATTTGTTCAATTATGCATTGATCCCTTTGAGGATCTTGGGCTTGCAAAGCCTCACCATTCTACCCCCTAAGCGGAGAAGGTGGTCTTGCCTGATTATCCATAGACAATTGAGGTCTGTATGGTATGGTCCCATATCCTATGGAATTGCTACACCACGGAGTGGTGGAATTGCATTATCGAATCTTCTCACATTGTTGCCATTAGGTACCATTTCGTCAAGAAAGGCATTTCCTCGATAAATATTTTTCACCAAAGGGGCAAAACTTCAGTATTATTGTTTAAATTGGATTCTATGTCATTTTGGAAAAGGAGCAGCCAAATTTATAAATAGGAGACAAAAATAAACGTGCGATAAAATGTAAAGAGTGCAATAAAAGATAGCCAAAAGATAAGTGTTCTTGTGATTATATGATTGTTGAAAAAATAGGTCCCCCTACAAGTGCGTATCTTTGGCTATTTATAGTAGATTTTTACATATAACGCTCTTTAGCAATTATCACTTCGATTTTAAATTGCTTCGAAAACTTCAATATTAGACTAATAATTGTATTGTCTTATCGATGGACGTACGGACTCCTAGAGTGCCAAAACTTGACACAAGGAAACACTTAAGTGTCAAAAGTTACAAAAAGTACACTTAAGTGCCAAAATCAGAGAAAAATGATCACTTAATTGCCAACAGCGAGAAAATTTGGCTAAAATGCTGACATGGCATTTTTTGGGTGATCTGGGGTCAAAACGACGTCATTTTGGGTGCTGACATGACCAAATAAGCCCAAAACGATGTCATTTTGGCCAAAGTTTAATTTTTAATATAAATATTAAATAAATAATATTAAAAGCAAATTAAAAAAAAAAAAGCTGCAGCAGCTTGTCTGTGGCCGCCTCCCCATCGTCGGTGGGGGGGCGGTGACGGACGACGAGAGTCGCCAACACCTGGGCGTGAGTCTGCGGCGAGGGCCTGATAGCTCTCGCTAGACATCGCTAGACACCGGGAGAGGGCAGTGACCCTCTCCCAGATTTGGCGTGGGCTGTCTGACCCTTGCCATCTGTCGCCGTCACCGTCGCCCCACCGGCAATGGGTGGCGGCCACAGACGGGCTATTGCCATTTTTTTTAATTTTTTTAATTTTTAATTTTCGTTTTTAATATTATTTAATTAACATTTATATTAAAAAAATAAAATTTGGCAAAAAACGGTGTCGTTTTGAGCTGATCTAGCCACATTAGCACTCAAAACGACGTCGTTTTGGGCTTGTTTGGCCACATCAGCACCCAAAACGATGTTGTTTCGACCCCAACTCGCCGAAAAAATGCCACGTCAGCATTTTGGTCGAATTTTCTCGCCCTTGGCACGTAAGTGATCATTTTTGCTCCAATTTTGATACTTAAGTGTACATTTTGTAACTTTTGGCACTTAAGTATCCCCTCATGCCAAGTTTTTGCACTTGGGCTATACTTATGCCCTTATCCATGATATTGCCAGCACTGATTTTTTGGAATTGTCTGTGTGCTTATCATATCCTTCCTAAGCGGCTATCGATACCAAGCTCCTTAGTACCCCATTAGTTGTCTTTCTCTTGGCCCATTATCCGCCTGTTTGCTCTTGAGCTGGCCTCGATGGGTTTGGTTTCTGTATGAAGTTCGATAAGCCAATTTTGGCGACAACAATACCGTTCCTATTAGCCTATGATTTTCAACATTAGGCAAAGGCACGCTTTTTGAATGTTCTGGTTTGCCAAATTGTTGTTACTTCCACTTATGTTAGCCTGAACAATGTTACTTTGATTTTTCCCATTAGCAATGCCAACTATATCGGAGACTTTGGCCGTTGGTGACCTCAGGTCTCTGCAATATTCTCACAGTTGATTGCAAAACTGTTTGACATAAATTACAATATTATTTAGTTAGGCAAAACAAGTTGAAGGAACATACCCCATCATCGCCTGACTCCCTTGCCTTGGAAACGGCGGACTTGATGGCTGTGGCCTTGAAGTTAATTCATTCACCACTTCTGCAATCATAGGCCAAATCACTCCGGTGTGGTGATTTTTGGGAAATTTGGTTGCTGTTGAAGATAGAAAAGTAGTAATAGATTCTTAATGCTTTCATGGGTGATGATGATCACCGTCCTTAAGGTATTATTTGCACCCACTATTATTGCTGCCGAGTTTAGAACAAATATACCTCTAGGATATACACCAAAGCCATAAAGAAATGAGTTCAGCGATTACTCACTTTCTCTCTTGGAATTTCACCTTGAATGTGTTAAAGTTACGTGCATAAAAAGAGAAAAAAAGAGTTCTGAAGAAGAAGACATTTTTGAACAGTTGTGGTCGTTATTTATAATATGTGAATGATCTCTCTTCACAGACAACCAATCAATACATCTCTTGAGAATAGATACCTTATCGCCAACCATTACCCCTCCTTTTAGGATCAAAAGTCACCTCTTTTCATAACAAAAAGTCACGTTTTCTTTTGATCAAGAATCACATCTTTTCTTAGAGTTACATCCTTCATTAACCAAGAGACACCTTTTATATGATAACAAGCTATTACCACACGGTTGGTTATATGTCATTTTGTGGTTCCTCGAACAACCTCTTCATGGTAGCCACTAGCATCAAATTTGGTTCCAACTCTCTCCTCTATTCAATGGGAGTTTTCTTGGAATGTCAACAAAATTCCCACTTTGGTTTTGCTCCACTGTTGCTTGAATGGCTAATGACTCCAATTGAGCAAGTCTGTCATTGCTGCATTGCTTGACTGATTATCATCACCAATAACATTTCTATGACCTTGACTCCTAGACCTTGCCATCTCACTTTCTCAAATTAAACCACAATGGCTCCATCAAGCATGCTAAACAGATATTTTGCCGATCTCACTTTCTCAAATTAAACCACAATGGTTCCATCAAGCATGCTAAAAAGATATTTCGCCGAAATTGTATCGTTGACAAAATATATTTCACCAAAAATTGGAATTCTGGTTTTTTTTAAATAAATTGGTTATGTGGCGATTCAAACACGAAACAATTTGTGTTACAAGGATCACTAACTGTAAATAAACGTAAATCTAAAGAACTGAGGATAAAATTGATAAGCCCATAAACTGAAATTGAGTAATTATATAAGTGTTCATTAACTGTAGGTCCTTTCACAAATTTCAGCTGTCCCTAGAATTCTTGGCTGTCTTCAATCTGATAGTATTAATGACCATTTACCATCTAATGTAGCCTGTATTCGAGACCAATTCATTCAACCAAGAAGATCAGCGCACATTCAAAATCGATGGCACCCTTGTCAGTAAAATTAATATTGAAGAGCCTCATCTTTGACTTTGTCATAAAGGCTTTGTTATTTCCCGGTGCATTGAAACTTGCATCAAGACACTTTGGGATGATTACGAGCATAGGAAATATTTTACACTTAATAGCTCCTAATTTTTATATATTAATGACTATTAGTTTCTAGGTTTGAGTCTAGCCTTTTACTCTTCTTTTGTTTTGCCATAAAAAATTCATTGAGCCTCTGTAAAATGGGAGGCTAAATTTGATTAATGACAATTTGCTTAGTGCAATTATTTTGAACCTTGAAGAGGTCAAATCCCGTGAAAACTTGAAGAGGTTTCCCTTCATACTTTAAGAGCCGTAGCTTTTAAAGTTTACATTCTTAAAGAGTTGCAGCCATCAATCTTGAAGAATTGATGCCATTTCAACTTCCTCAGAGGCCTAGAAGGGCAACCATTCGCTCCTATCCTTTTCTTTATTCCATCCTAGTCCATTTCACCCACTTCCTTTCCAATTCGACAGCTCCTCAGTGCTTATCTCTTAAAACTCAAAACACCAAAGTTATAGATCGTCGAGTCCTTGTCATTTTCGCTTTAAATTCAAGTCATTTCGATATGAATTGACAAAGTTATGCCTATTTTCCCGAGTCTGTGCAAAACTGAAATTGCTATTCGATTTTGTGATTAAGTTTTTGTCACTTTACCGATTTACTACTGTACTTATCGATTGTTCTATTTACAAACCAATTACCAACACCACATCGATCTACAAGGACTCGAGTTATTTTTTGTTGTTGAGTGTCAGCAACTTTGTCCAAAAATGCGAAACTTGCTTCTAGTTCTGTTAGATATTATAATTTATGCTCGTCAAAAAGCACAAAGACCTTGATGAGCAAATATATATTGATCGAGAAACTGAACCAGACATGGCACAATATATTCTGAGGCGACATTTTAACGGACACATTCTTTTCCTTCATTCGAACTCCAGAAAAGAAAGGGGGCCCTCAGGCCAGAGAAGAGCAATGGTCAAATGTTAACACACAATTCTAATTGTACACAAAGCAGATTCGCAAATGTCTAATGCAATCTATGACGACTTGGCTATTAAACTTGTTCTTCCAAACCATCACATTGGCAACGGATTGACCAACAGAGAAGTCACATGCTCTTTCAACTTGGTTCGAGCATGAGTGTAGTCATCTGTTTCACCTTTGTACATCATATGCGAGGATCGTGTAAGATTGAGAATTTGCACGAGGAGTGGCATGGGAACGACTGTCGGACGGCGCAGCTCCTCATTAATATCCTTCCATGCATCGACTACTTGTTTACAGAGTTCCTCCTTAGCCTCTTCCTCGGTAACTCCATATTGTTTCATGAAACACTCCACTGCAGTTGCCACATGACCTCTTTCTTGCTCGAACTGTGGAGAAAATGTATTAGACAAATTTTGGATAAACTAATGTTTTTTGTTGGTATAGCTTTTACAGACCTTGTGTCCGGCAATGTCATTCATGAGCCGACCGACCACTGACGAAGCCTTCACCATCTTGGGGTCACTGAATAAAAGCCAGTCAAAAACATCTTTTGTTACGACATCTCCCATTCCTAGAAATGACCATGCCAATATCGATCCAATAGCAGCGCTTGATAATGCAATGGGCATGTACTCCTCCATCATCGGTATGTGGTTTTGGTGGAACCATTTGGCTTCGGCAAAATACGCTCTTACTTGGTTTTTCATCTGAGAGTTCATTCTCGAATGTAAAGTTACGTCAATATTTGAATATTAAAGTGTTTGATGGACTTAGATATATGACAGTCTCTAGTCCCTATCTAGGAAACCGATATTTTGTTACAAGTGGATGGAATAAAAATTGCATTTGATTGATGCAACATCGAATGGCTTACCACTTCTTTTGCATAGAAGAGGCGATATGATCGTCCTTCTTGGGATAGTTTGTAGCCAATTTCATCATACAAATCAAGAACTATCTTATAACACTCTTGCATGTACTCTGGCAATCCATCTTTGGCATCAACATCCCACTTGAGTTCAAGTTTAGAAAATATCACACGTGACTGAAATTAACAGTTGATCAAATTAGAATAAGTAAGTTTAGAATTGGTAAACTAAAAAAAAGCATCTGAATGCAAATTGTACCTTCCAATTGCTTCTGTGAATAGTTCTAGTTCTTCCAATGTACCATAGGCATCATAGATGTCGTCGATAATGGAAAGAACGCTGACCAATTTGGCTAATATTTCCCTTGTGGCTTCATACTTTGGCTCGTAATATTCTCCTAAGCACACATACACCTCCACAAGCCTATCTCTAGCAAATGGGAACTTCCTTTGTACATCTAAACCCTTCCACCACCTACAATGTATCAATAGATCCTATTTAAGGCGAAATCAACATTCAAAGAATTTTGAGTTTATTCATAAAAAGTACTTTAGACCTATGGTAGGTTTGTGTTTTTAGAACATCTAGCTACTTAAAACATGCTATCATGAAATTAACCTTGTAAGGTTGCCAAGTTCCTTCCGGTGTTGCTCTTGCACTAAGTTGAAATCGAGCTTAGCCAAGGAGAGCAGGACGTCATTATGATAAGGCTCCTCTTGGTAGAGTTGAATGTAACACCTCGCCTCTAACCTTGGCATTCCCTTGTGGATTGGCTGATTTAGGGCATGACTCACTCGTTTTTTGAGATAAGGGCTCACTTTTATTTTATCAATTGATTCAAGGTGAGTAGTAGTAAAAGCAAGCGCATCCTCCAAATTATCCTCACCATGATATCTCAGATGGCAAGCTTCAAATAGACTTAACAATCCTTGCACATCTGCGATGAGCAATTTGTTGAAATTCCCAGCATTGTCCTTGAACTTGTTAAAGATTTCTGTATGATCAAATGAAGCGCGGGAAAAGATGCTATCATGAGATGCTATGAAAAACATCGTGTTCAATATCTAGATCAATTAGAAATGATGAAAATTTACATGCTAAACCAAATTAGAAGAAGGGAGTAGTCACCTTTCAAAACGAGAAAATTGAATAACTCAAGACATGAGAATCATATAGAGATAAAGGTTAGCGAATGAACAAATCAAAATTAGAGTAAGCTGAACATGTCAGTGATATTTGTTTTATAAATATGATCAATACAATAAATTATCAAACTTTTGTCGGTGATAGAATTTTGTCAGCCGATCAATCAATGAGAATTGGCACTTCACATACCACATGAAATATGGTAACCTTGTTGTCGCAGCAACCGAAAGAGAAGAGAGACCGTGTGTAGGCTGTTGTTGTCGTCGTCATCGTCACAGTGATACTCAAAATAGCCTCTGTGGATTTGTTCTAGCTGCTCCTCTATCTCAAGTTCAAAATGGTAGGAAATTCCCAAGAGTTGGATTTGATCAATCAAGTTCAACTTTTCCACAGGCTTATACATAGCACCTGTCAACATCTTCCCAACTTCCCCTTTCAATCTCTCGATTTGTTCCTCCGCTACGCCAAGAGAACTCTACAGCAAATATAAAATTGAAAGTTCAAAACAAAATTAGAGGAAAATGATATAAATTTACTTCAACGGGAACTTCTTTTCTGTTCCTTTATCAAATGGGGTAGGATGGTGCCTAAATAATTCAAGATAAATGCATTCTATGCTCTTAGTATTTAGAAAACATGATGATCGAAAACTTCTCTGAATATAAACTAAGAAAAAGAGTAATCTAAATGTTACCTTTGAGTTTGAGTCGGAAGCATATTTGAGAAAGTAATCTCCCCATATGCTCGGATGAAAATTTGCTGATCGGCGTCTAGCAACGCGGCTTGTTTCTTGAATAAGAGAAGAAGATGGGAATGCTGAAAATCGAGCAGACATTTTACGTTTCCTTATTTTCTAAATGTAGGTGCCTGACGGAATATGGATGGAGAGCACGAGAGGATAAAGTCTTTTCTGGGCGTGTCGAAACCTTGTCCATAGGAAATTATAGGCCATCCTACACCGAAAAAATTGATAGACAAGGGTACGGAAAAGGCAAAAGTCAATTTTGTGAAAGCAACTTCTTCCCCCTTATTTTTCACGTCCGATCCGCTTAGGTTGAAGTACCGCCTACTGTCAGAGCTAGCGCTGGTTTCAAAACAGCACAAAACAAGTTCAGTATGAAACTTGGTATTACTAGTGCCGCCTAAATTAGCACAGTATACTTAAAACATTTCCCAGGATTGAATTAGCTAATTTCTTTTTTGTTGTTCTAATTGTGCCTTACTTGGATAGGAAATCATATGTAACTCGACTCGACTTCTAATTACAAGTTAGTTCGACATACTTTATTTTTTCTTCTGTTTTGGCTAGGGTTTAGTATTTGTACGCACGGTTTTCATGATTGTTTCACCAAAAAAAAATGTGAAGAGGTTACCTTTCAAAATATGACCCACTCAACAAATGATGTGAATGATCCTTCACCGGAAATGTACTGACGATAAGGGAAAAGAGTTTATTTTATTAAAGCACGTTCTTCCCACATTAATTTTCTTTTCCCGTGTAGGCCGCCAAGGTTGACTAGTTCGTGATTATGCATGAAAATGATGAAGGTGGAAGGAAACTAAAGAATGAGGCCAGCACCGATTTGGAGAATAGCGTAAAACAATTGAAGTTCTGGATCATTTCGCATTAAAAAGGATATTGGCACAGCCATATGTGTTTGGAAAAAAGAGAGGATAAAACAACGATGCTAGTGCCTCCTATGTTAGCTCAGTATTTTTAAAACATTTCCAAAGATTGAATTAGCTATTTTCTTTTTCCTTGTTTTAATTGTGACTTACTTGGGCAGTAAATCATATATATTTCAGCTTAATTCGACTTGGCTCTAATTGCTTGTTGGTTTGACATGTTTTGCCTTTTCTTTGTTTTGGTTAGGGCTAATATCTATATTAATTGCTTACGTGATAGTTTAGACAAAAAAAAATATGTCCGCAGAGCACCTGTCAAACTATGGATCAATGAACCAATCAAGAAAGGATTTGCAAAACTGGAACACCACACCCTTCAACACTGTCACAGGGCCGCCGAAGGAGGCTTTGCTCACTGGAGTAGGGGAAATTGGCACCGAAATGGTGCCGATTTAAGGCTTGGATAGCATCGGTCCAAGTCGGACCGGCCTTCAACGACCTTCAAAGAAAAGGCCACTGGAGGAGCTCCGGTAACTCTCTGACCAAATCTTGTGAGTTGTTTGCAGTCTCGATAATAGTAAACGGATTCACCCGTTACCCCATTATACCCTATCTGTGAATCAACTTCTAATCATTTCATGAATCGGCCTGTATAACCACGGGATTGTCCTCACGCAAATCTCATAGTCGAATTGTTATCCCATGTCAAGTTCTTTAGTCGCACGTACTCATTTCTTATTAACATTTCCCCTCAAGGTTAGTATCTCGAGAGTGATCAATTCCAAATGAGATTCATTCCTCAATGGTTCGAATTTCAAGACATCACAAAACTTGTTCTTCCAAAACATCACATTGGCAATGAATTGACCAACAGAGAAGTCACGTGCTCTTTCAACTTGGTACCAGCATGAGTGGAGTGATCTGTTTCACCATCATACATCATATGCATGGCTCGTGTATGATTGAGAATTTGCACGAGGAGAGGCATGGGAACGACAGTCAGATGGCGCAACTCCTCATTAATATCCTTCCATGCATCGACCACTTGTTTACGGAGTTCCTCCTTAGCCTCTTCCTCGGTAACTCCATACTGTTTCATGAAACACTCCACTGCAGATGCCGCATGACCTCTCTTTTGCTCCAACTGCAGAGAAAATCTATTAGAAAAAAATTTGGATAGACTAATGTTGCGTGTTAGTATGGCTTTAACAGACCTTGTGTCCAGCAATGTCATTCATGAGCCGAGTGACTACTGACGAAGCCTTCACCATCTTGGGGTCACTGAATAAAAGCCAGTCAAAAACATCTTTTGTTACGATATCTCCCATTCCCAGAAACGACCATACCACCATCAATCCAACACCAGCGGTTGTTAATGCAATGGGCATGTACTCCTCCATTGTCGGTACGTGGTTTTGGTGGAACCATTTGGCTTCGGTGAAATATGCTCTCGCTTGCTTTTTCATCTGAGAATTCATTCTCGAATGTAAGGCTATATCAATATTTGAATATTAGAGTGTTTGGTGGACTTAGATATATGACAATCTCTCATTGTTATCTAGAGCCCTGATATTCTGTTACAAGTGGACGAAGTAAAAATTGCATTTAATTGATGAAGTTTCGATTGGCTTACCACTTCTTTTGCATAAAAGAGGCGATACTGTTGTCCTTTTTGGGACAATTCGTAGCCAATTTCATTATACAAATCAAGAACTATCTTGTAACACTCTTGCATGTGCTTTGGCAATCCATCTTTGACATCAACATCCCACCTGAGTACAAGTTCAAAAAATATCACACTTAACCAAAATTGACAATTGATCAAATTAGAATAAGATTAGAATTCGTAAATTGAGAAAAGCATCCGAATGCAAACTGTACCTTTCAATTGCTTCCGTGAATAGTTCTAATTCTTCCAATGTGCCAAAAACGTCATAGATGTCATCGATAATGGAAATAATGGTCGTCAATTTGGTTAGTATTTCCCTTGCGGCTTCGTACTCCGGCTCATAATATTCTCCTAACCACCAGACATAGAGCTCCACAAGCCTATCTCTAGCAAATGGGAACTTCCGTTGTACATCTAAACCCTTCCACCACCTGCAGTGTGCCAAAAAATCCTATTTAAGGCAAACGCAGCATTGATAGAACTTTGGGTTTATTGTAGAAAGTACTATAGACTGATGATCCAAAGAGTTTAACACTCCTTGTCACTTACAAATGATTTTTAGTTCATGACAAATTGAAATTGCACAAATCAGTCTACAGTGGGTTTTTGTTCTTAGCACATCTAGCAACTTCAAACATGCTATCATGAAATTAACCTTGTAGGGTTGCCGAGTTCCTTCCGGTGTTGCTCTTGCACTAATTTGAAATCGAGCTTAGCCAAGGAGAGCAGAACATCATTATGCAAAGGCTCTTCTTGGTAGAGTGGAATGTAATGCCTTGCCTCTACCCTTGGCACTCCCTTGTAGATTGGCTGATTTAGGGCATGACTCACATGTTTTTTGAGATAAGGGCTCACTTTTCTTTTATCAATTGATCCAAGATGAGTTGTAGTAAAAGCAAGTGCATCCTCCAAATTATCATCGCCATGATATCTCAGATGGCAAGCTTCAAATAAACTTAGCAATCCATGTATGTTCGTGGTGAGCGATTTGTTGAAATCCCCATCACTGTCCTTGAACTTGCTAAAGATTTCTGTATGGCCAAATGAAGCATGAGAAAAGATGCTATCAAGAAGTGCTATGGAAAACATTGTGTTCAATATCTAGATCAAATAGAAATTATGAAAATGCACATGTTAAACCAAATTAGAAGAAGGGAATATTCACCTTTCAAAACTAGAAAATTGAAGAACTCGGGACATGAGAATCATATAGAGATAAAGGTTAACGAATGAACAAATCAAAATCAAAGTAAACTATAAATGCCATTGATATTTGTTTTCTAAATATGATCAATAAAATAAATTATCAAACTTTTGTCGACAATAGAATTTCACAAACTGATTAATCAATGAGAATTGGAACATCACATACCATTTGAAATATGGTGACCTTGTTGTCGCAGCAATCGAAAGAGAAGAGCAACTGTGTGTAGCTCATTATCGTTATCGTTGTAGTGATACCCAACATAGCCTCTGTGGATTTGTTCTAGCTGCTCCTCTATCTCAAGTTTAAAATGGTAAGCAATTCCTAAGCGTTGGATTTGATCAATGAGGTTCAACTTTTCCGTAGGCTTATACATAGCACCTGTCAACATCTTCCTAACTTCCCCTTTCAACCTTTCGATTTGTTCCTCTGCTATGCCATGATAACTCTACAGCAAACATAAAATTGGAAATTCGAAACAAAATTAGAGGAAAATGACTTAAATTTAGTTCAACGGGACTTCTTTTCTGTTCCATTATCAAATGGGGTAGGATGGAGCCTAAATAATTCAAGATAATTGCCTTCTATGCTCTCACTATTTAGAAAACATAATGATCGCAAAATTTTCAGAATATAAATCAAGGAAAAGAGTAATCTAAAATGCTACCATTGAGTTGGAGTCAGAAGCATATTTGAGAAAGTAATCTCTCCATATGCTCGGATGAAAATTTGCCGATCGGCGTCCAGCAACGCAGCTTGTTTCCTCAATAAGAGAAGAAGATGGGCTTGCTGAAAATCGAGCAGACATTTTACGTTTCGCTATCTTCTAAATGTAGGTGCCTGACGGAATAGGGACGAAGAGTACAGAGGACGGAGGCTTTTCTGGGAGGGTCGAAACCTTGTTGATGGTTATTTATAGGCCATCCTACACCAGAAAGATTGAGAAACTTGGGAACGGGAAAGGCAAAAGTCTATTTGATGAAAGCAAGTTCTTCCCCGTTTTTCACGTGCGGTTCGCCAAGGTTGAAATACCTCGTACAGTCAGAGCTAATGCATGTGCGTAATTCTGTATGAATAGCGGGAAGCACTGGTTTAAAAAGAAGAAGCACAAAACAAGTCAAGTTCAGTACGAAACTTGGTATTACTAGTGCCGCCTAAAAACATTTCTCAGGATTAAATTAGCTATTTTTTTTTTTTTTTGGCTTGTTCTAATTGGGTCTTACTTGGGTAGTAAATCATATGAGACTTGACTTGACTCTACTCGACTCGCCTCTAATTACAAATTGTTCAACATGCTTTGTCTTTTCTGTTTTGGCTAGGGTCATTATTTGTACCCACTGTTTTCGTGACTGTTTCACCAAAAAAATGTGAAGAACATTTCAGAATATGAGTTGCTCAACAAAAGATGTGAATGATCCTTCGTTGGAAATGTACGGAGAATAAGGGAAAAGGCATTATTTTATTAAAGCACGTTCTTTTCCATTAACCTTTTTTTCACGTGTAGTCCACCAGGGTTGACTAGTTCGTGATTATGCACGAAAATGATGATGTAAGAAGGGAACTAAAGCATGAGGCCAGCACCGATTTGGAAAATAGGACAAAACAGTTGAAGTTCTGGATCATTTCGCACTAAAAAGATATTGGCACAGCCATATGTGTTCGGGAAAAAAAGAGGACAAAACTTAGTAATGCTAGTGCCGCCTATGTTAGCTCAGTATTTTTAAAACATTTCCAAAGATTGAATTAGCTATTTTCTTTTTCCTTTTTTCTAATTGTGACTTACTTGGGCAGTAAATCATATATAACTCAGCTTAACTCGACTTGGCTCTAATTGCTTGTTGGTTTGAGATGTTTTGCCTTTTCTTTGTTTTGGTTAGGGCTAATATCTATATTAATTGCTTACGTGATAGTTTAGACAAAAAAAAAGATGTCCGCAAAGCACCTGTCAAACTATGGATCAATGAACCAATCAACAAAGGATTTGCAAAACTGGAACACCACAACCTTCAACACTGTCACAGGGACGCTGAAGAAGGCTTTGCTCATCGGAGTAAGGGAAATTGGCACCGAAATGGCACCGGTTTGGGGCTTGGATAGCACTGGTCCAAGTTGGACCGGCCTTCAACGACCTTCAAAGAAAAGGCCACTGGAGGAGCCTTGGTAAATCTCTGACCAAATCCTGACCACCAGGAGGTCGAGACCACATCAGAGCAAGGATTGACAATAGTTCCATCACCAATGGAGGCGCCGGACCGCCGGTTTGGGCGAGAAAGGCCATCGATCTGCAATATTGGCTCAAACGCCGATCTTCAATGCTGACTGGTGAAGGCAGCTGGACAGGAAAAACTAGGGATCGCTAGAGGGAGTTGTGACCACCAGCTTGTCAGGGAGGAGGCGGCGATCATCAGGGGACTAGGCGGCGGCGAAGATGTCGCCAGTGTGAGGCTGGCTGTGACTAGAAGGGGCGGCTGTTAGAGCAGTTGGGGCCGGTGGTTAGGGGAGAGAGAGAATGGATGAGAAAGAGCAAGAATAGAGAGAGAAAAGAGAGATTTCAGAGAAGAGAGAGAGAGTGAGCTGCTATAAAAAAATGGCCTCTCCCTTGGAAAAAATAGAGAGAAATAACTATATATAGTCCCATTTAATCTCAAATCCTAACCATCGAATTAATCCTATGGCTAAGGATTAATTTCTTTACTCTAACAAACTCCTTAGCTTTTAAGTATGTCTAACATGTGCTTATTTTACTGGCTATGATTTCACGAGATCGACAATCCAAATGATTTCTACAATTAAGGACCTAATTAGGGGCAACTTTGTAATTTCATATTGCATTATTTTCCATGTTATTTAGCTAATGAAATCGTATAAATGCATCTCGGTGATTTTTAATTACCTAAATAACATGGTAAATAATGGAACAATGCCATGGGTGCACCTAATTGGACTTTCTAGGCTTTAAATTGGGTAATTTCACTTAATTTTTGGTCAGGAATTGCAAATAATGAAAATTGAATTTAATTAAAATTGCAAGACACCTATTAGTTTAATTGCCCATGCTTAGGAGGACCTATTGCATTCAAATTGACCTTTAATCGATGGCACGACATTCTCGTTAAAATTAAATTGAAGGCTAATGTCAAAATTGAATCTTAATTTATCAAATTAAACCTTAGTCATCAATGGGTCAACTTGAATTTCTTGAATTGAAGCTCAACAACCCTATTTCCTCGAGGCCAAGTAAACTAAATCTCCCAAATCAATAATTTAGCAAGTGAATTTGTTAAAAATTAATATGAATTTAGATTTAACTCACAAAATTGAGTGGAATAGAAGTGCTCATTCACAAATCATGTAAAATGGGTTGGGACCCCTAATTAAGGGCAAAAATGTCAATTCAGATTTCGCTTTGCTCGATCTCAAAATTGATTAAATGAATGAATGGGTAATTTTGTTTAGATTAAATGTCGTAAAAGGAACTAAGCCTAATTAAAATTAGACAAAAGATAATTTTATTTTTAGTTGATTTCGAACCTAAAACTGGAAAATGAGATTCTTAATCGATTTTCGCAAAATTCTTGATGCTAAAGTCAAATTGAAGCTAAAATGAAGCGATTTTTCGATTTCTGTATTTTTCATTTTTTTGATCAAGGGTTTGACTACTTGACTTTTCATTAAGAGTTTGATTTTATGGCCAAATCTTTAAATTTTTCCAAAATTTTCACTTCTAAAGTGAGATTAGACTTGAAAGGAACATTTAAGTGGAAAAAGCCTAAATTTGACTTGGGGTTGACTTTTGATTAAATGTTTGACCAAAAAGTTAATCCAAAAGTCAAGCGTTTGAATTTTCGAGTTTTTATATGAAATGGATAAGAAATTACTTTTTAAAGGTAGGACGACAAACAAAATTAAAAAATAACACTTTTTGTTTGAAAAAAGGGCTCTGTCATGATCAGAACCCCTTATTTGATTTTTTTGCCTTTATTGACGCATCCATTATAAATCAAGTGTCAACAGGTTTAAGATAGCTTATAGGCAAACAAAGTAGGTTTCAAAGTCCAAAAAATAGGTACCAATTATAACGAGATAGGTTCTAGATTTCAACTCTAGAACCTATTCACCTTGAAATCGATCACCCTTAATATTACCTATTTCACCATTTTTGAGGAAAAAAAGAAGCAAGGACAAAAAGGGGGGGAAATGTTAAAAAAAGTTATAAATCTATTGCATTGATACAAATTTAGTCACATAGCTTTTATTGGTGCCAATTGAGTTATAAATCTTTTGACTTCATGTCAACTCAGTTATTTTGGCTAATTTCGACGCTAGTCAACTTATGTGATATCCTGACATTATCATGGACATCTTTTAATAATATTTTTATATATTTTTTGAATTTTTTTATTTCTTGGAGGAAGAAGAAAGGGAATGGGAAAAAAGGAATAAATAAATAAATAAAATTCAAAAACATATTAAAATATTATTAAAAATTGTTTACGTTAGCGCCAGTCATGCCACGTGAACCAAGTAACATCTATGTCAACAAAATTCGGCTAAAATTATCCAGAATGACTTCTTCTTTTTTGGGTCAAAAATGCACGCGTTTCATTGGAAATTAGTCAAGTGGGCTACATCAGAACATAAAATATCCAAAAGGCTCGATGGGGGATATTGGACCCATTTATTCGGTAGTCTATTATCGCGATGGGCCTTCACTACCCAGTCCGTGATTCTATTGGCGCCTCTCCTACAATGGGTAATCTTCATGGGTTGGATTTTTGCTGAAAGGGCTTGGGCTTCACTAACAAAGGTGCGTGCTTCCCAGTTGAAGTGATCTGTGGTTGGCTTCTCCTAGCTCCCTTGATTTGTAGGTTGGCTTATCAAGCTAACTAACTCTTGCTGATCAGTTTCTAACTCCCATCTCATTTCTTCGTTCTCTGTAGGGTTGCGGTTTGCCAGAAGACTTAGGGTTTTCACTATGGTCGTTGCTTCTGCTTGGATGGTTGATTCAATGCGGATTGAGCAAGCAAATCTGTTAATCATCCTTCCGATCTGGTCCCTGTAGACGCCGGCAACAGTAGCTATTCCAGTTTCGCTCAAAAAGGATCTGTCGACGTTCCATTTGAAGAACCCTCGAGTTGGGGGGTCCACTTATCAGGTGAGTTCTGCTTGTGCGCCTCTCCTTTACAACTTCGTAAGGTTCCTATGCTGAAGTTCTAGTGTTAATTGGTACTAAATCAAAAGGTTTGTGATTGAATTGGTACTATGTTAAAAGATTTATGACTAAATTAACATCAATAAAATATTTATGACTAAATTAGTACCGATTTGAAATTTTTTATCTTTCTGACCAATCCCTTGAGCATATATCCAATCAAATTTACCTAATTTGATGTCGAACCTAGCCGGCGTAACTTGTGCCATATGCATAAACACCACCAACCCCCCCACCCCTCCGCGCGCGCGGGGGGCGGCCCCTCTGTGTGTGTAATCCGGTCAATTCCAGCGGGGGTGCAGCGTGGGTAAACTTTTGCCAATGCAGATGTTACCATCGGGGACAAATTGGCGGAAAAGTTCGAACCCGGCCAGGTGGGGCTGCCCGGGCTCGAGGCGGAGCAATTGCTGACAAAAGGAAATGAAAATGAGGCTGCTTCAGGATCCATCCAACTAAAAGCAGGGAGAGAACAACACTCGGCATCATCCATGTGCAAGCAAAGAAAGGGACTTATGAATTGGATCCCCCCTTGTCGAGGCCATATGCTTTTGCACTTTTTTTCCTGTCGACCGACACTGCCTCAGCAAAAAATCAGGCGCAGGGGATCACGAATGGTCTTGATGTGCGTATTCTTACCTCCATTTGGTGGTACCAAAGTAATTCCAACTTCCATGTTCTCATGCAAACAAAGAGATCGAGATTTCAACGGAAGAATTGCATGCTGCATTGATAGGGAGGATGGAGCAAAACTTGCCACTTCCCTCCTTCTTTTTTTGGATGAAGTAAATGTTTTTGTGAAGCACGACATGGCAACATTCTTGATGCCTATCTCACGTATCAATTTGGAGAAGGGTTAATATCAAGAATAATCCTAAACTGATACATGTATGACAAATTTACCGTAAATTGATATTTTGACTACCAAAAATCTTAAATCGATATATTTATGACAAATATACTCTTCGTTATTTTTTGTTAAATTGGACCGATATCATGAAAAATCATAAACCGATATACTTGGGATCAACGAAGGGTAAAACTTCAAACTAGTACACCTGTCAATTACCATGTAACATCCAGCTCAGTAATTTGACAGTAAATTTATCATAAATTAATAGGGAGTAAATTTGTTACAGGTGTATCAATTTGAGATTTTTTATGATCAAATATTTAGTTTGAGGTAATTTGTAGCATTTGTACCAATTTGAGGTTTTCTATGGTATTAATCATTCGGAAAAAGGCACAAGAGAGTTAAAAAATGGTCATTTGCTTGAAAGAAAACTGTTTTTAGGAAATTCTTTTTCAACTTTCTGGTGCTTGAATAATGGAAAACTAATCAATATACGAAAAATATTTTCCATAAACCGAGAACAAGTCTAGATACGAAAAATGACTTCCCCCCTCTAGTAAAAATGAAAACGCTTCTCCTAAACCACCAAATAAATGAAAATTAACTATTTTCTTGGAAAATTTTTTGGCTTGTGATGAGAAATGGAAGTGAAGAAACAGAAGGGGGCAACAAGAAGGTCTCTATGTGGAAAGATTAAATGATGATTAAAGAAGGTGAGGAGAGATGGCTCGGGTTACGATTCCATTTTTGGGTGTCGAATTTGGATCCGTTCTTGCACGCACCCTTTCAGACTTATTTAGAAAAGGTTAATATGCCACAATCTACGCAAACAAGAATGGCGCAAGTTCTCTACAAATAAGGAAATTAACTTTAAATAAGGAAAAATAAATGAAGATAGATATTGTTTAACATTGGGATGATATTGCCTATCTTGAAATAGTAATAAAAAATCTAATTAGCCAAATATTTGATACAATCTTCTGCTATGAAAGATTCACCATATAATTAAAAAGAAAGTGGACTTAAGCAGGTTCTTAAAAAAGCTCAAGGGAGAAAAAATAGAGAAAATAACCCCAAGGCGTGGTTCTCTCCAATGTTACCACCCATCTTCCCACTTAGCAAAGAAGAAAACTATGAGCTAGGATAGTGGGGAAGGCATCATGATTTTTCTTGAAATATTTCACTTCTTGTCGATGGACTTTTGCGTCTTTTCCAATGAAATATTTAAACTTCTAATTGTATGATCAAGTCCTTGGAAACAAATTTTAGCAAAAAAAGGGTCTTTGAAATTTGTCCATATTTTATGATCAAGCGTTGACTTAATGGACTTTTCTGATTCCCTCTTCCATGCCAAATTCTTTGACCTGGAATTCTTCGGCTTATCAACAACGTGAAATCGATTTGCTTGGCTCAACCTGTTGCTGCAACTCTTGCATCTTCATTTTCCTCTAAAATCTTTGTTCTCTGATTTCTCATCATGCCCCCTAGTTTCTCTCCAATAGCAAACCATACCCTCCAGCGTGTTGTGTGGATCTTTCAATGTGCGTCGATCAGAATATTTTGGCAAATATCTGGGCGAAATGTCATTGTCATCAAACTCTTCATGCCATTCCGTGAGCACGATATCCTCGAAATTTGTCCCTGAACTAGTCAACTTTGAAAACTTCACATAGTAATCAGATATACCACTTAGTTTTCCAAGCATACTAATTTCAGGATCTCCCTCTTCGTATTGTTTTTTAAATGACTTCTTTCTTTATTGTTTTCTATTATATGGGACATCAACCCTCTCATACACAATTGGTCGAGGAACTCGGACCGTTGGCGGCAGTACGTAACTTGCATGCTTCTCCAATTATGGGACTCGAACGACTTGAGATGGCATGTCATTTAATCTCATGTTCATAGGTCGCCACTCAACTTTTGTCTTCCCCTTGTTGGTATCGGGAGTATATTGCTGCCTTATCTCCTAACATCGTTGACAAAGGTTCCTTTGTGGCGGCTTCCCTTTGTAATTCGTCGATACCTTTCAGACCATCTAAGGGAACAAATCAGTATCGACCTCCATATCTCATTTCTCTTTCTCATTAGCAAACTTGGTCTTTCCTTATTGAATTGCCTCTTGTATAGTTCACCTACAAACAATACAATTGACCATATTATGACTCAACGAGTGATGCCATTTACAATATCTTTTATTGTCAAATTCTTCCACCGGGATCTCTTTGGCTTGCCGACAACGTAAAATCGATTTTCTTGGCTCAACTTATGGTTGCAACCCCTGCATCTTCATTTTCCACTGGAATCTTTTTCTCTGATTTCTCATCATGCCTCCTGGTTTCTCTCCAATAGCAAACCATTGCCCCTCTGCCAAGCTATGTGGATCTTTCAATGTGCATCAATAAAAGAATATTTTGGCAAATGTCAGGGCGAAATTGTTGGTAGTTTGTTTATAAAACAAACTGAGAGGTGCCTTATCCTACATTGAAAAGATGTGGGTGCACACGTGGACGAGATTTAACACTAACCAATGATCATTCATTTTTATTTATTGAAAAAATTCGGATTTATTTTTATAAAAATTAACCATAATGTCATATTGAAACAGTGTGACTGTTCATAAAGAAATTATGGTTATTTATTATTTATTTATTTCGAATTTTCTATACGTGTCTTTTCAAGACGACTTTTGGAAATTATACTGGTTCAGTTTGCAACTTTCCCGAAGGGTTATATTGATTCATTTTGTAACTTCTTTTGAAAAGTTACATTTGTTCGTTGTGTAACTTTTTTCGAAAAAGTGCCTATGTTTATATATATATGTTAGTTTTGAAAAAACCACGAATATAATTTTCGAGTCCTCTTTCGAAACTGCAATCATCGTTTCCAATTGTTTCCTAAAGAAACTCTGGAGAAATACTAGAATTGCTATCTAGTATTCTCATTTGAGACTTTGTTGTATCCTGGAGGATATTTGCCGGTGACCATTAGCAACTTTGTGGGGCAAATAAATCCTTAAAGAAAGTTATATCACGCCTCAAAGTCCGATACGATTACTCTATTGATTCGAACACACATTGACTTCATTGTTCTACCCAAGTACGAAGTCGATTTTCCCCAACAGAAATGTCATCGTCATCAAACTCTTCACCCCATCCCATGAGCATGATATCCTCAAGATTTATCCCTGAGCTAGTTGACTTTGAATACTTTACAAAGTAATCAAATTTACCACTTGGTTTTCCAAGCGTACGAATTTCAGGATCTCTCTCTTCGTATTGTTTGTAAAATGACTTCTTCTTTGTTGGCTTCTTATTCGGGATATCAACCCTCTCATACACAATTGGTCGAGGAACCCGGACCATCGGCTGCAGTACACCACTTGCATGCTTCTCCAATTATGGGACTCGAACCACTTGAGATGGCATGTCATTCTGTCTCGTGTGCATAGGTTGCCACTCAACTTTCGTTTTCCCCTTGTTGGTATCGGGAGTATACCGCTGCCTTATCTCCTAACGGCATCGTTGACAAAGGTTCCTTTGTGGCAGCTTTCCTTTGTAATTCGTTGATACCATGCCGACCATCCGAGGGAATGGATCAGTATCGACCTCCATATTTCCTTTCTTTTTCTCGTTAGCAAACTTGATCTTTCCTTATCGAATTGCCTCTTTTATAATTTGTCTAAAAACAATACAATTGACTATATTACGACTCAATGAGTGATGCTCATTACAATATCTTTTATTGGCCAAACTATCCTCTAAAAGTAAGTTGGACATTTCATTCAACTCAATTGCATCAAATGAATATCTTTGGTTAACTTTTGCCTTGGCCATTACATTTTCCATGATGTGGGCAAACTTTATGATTTGACAAACATAAGGTTTGTGAGCGCCGTTTTAGCCACAGCTATTTCAAGGGTCTCATCCCAGTTGAACTCATTCTTAGAATCATCTTCACAATCAAGCTACATTGTCATTTTCTTTTAAAAGATTCTCATATTTTGCCGCCCTTGCAGTCAACTGGAACAAGTCTCTAAAGTGTTAGCCTTCAAGTTGCTCTCTCAAGACAAACTTTAACCCGTTGAAAGCAAATGCCATAAACTCTTTTTCGTTGAGCAAGACCAAACATTGATTTCTCAATTTTTGTAATTGAGCGACATTTTTGCCATAGATTCATTATTGTACTACCTGAACTAGCCAAATTTGCTATGGTCAATATAGGGATTATTCTATAAAAATTGGGCAAGAAACGGGCTTTCCATCTTACCCAAATTATGGATTGAGTTAGGAGGCAAGTTAGAGGGAAGAACCTCAACTTCATACAACCACAATGATTAGCATCACCACATTGGGCCAGAAACTTGCTAATGTGCTCTACAATTGATTGATTGTCTTCACCAGTAAACACATTAAAGTCAGGTATCTTATAGCCTCTCGGGTATCGGACAGTGTCGACCAAGTCTGGGTATGGTTTTCGGTACATGGGCTAGATAACACCTCCATCAAGGCCCATAAGTTGCATTGTCATACCGGTCATTTGCTCAGTTATGCATAGATCCCTTTGAGGATCTTGGGCTTGCAAAGCCTACCCATCCTGCCCCCTAAGGGGGGAAGGTGGTCTTGCCTGATTATCCATCGACCATTAAGGCCTGTATGGTATGGTCCCATACTCTATGGAATTGCTACACCACCAAGCAGTAGAATTGCATGATCGAATGATTTTCAACATTCGGCAAACGCACCTTTTTTTGAATGTTCTGTTTTGCCGAATTGTTGTTACTTCCACTAATGTCAGCCTCGACAAGGTTACTTTGATTTTTCCCATCAACAAGGCCAACTATATTGGAGTATTTGGCAGTTGGTGACCTCAGGCCTCTGCAAGATTCTCACTGTTGGTTGCAAAACTGTTTGACCTAAATTGCCATTGTTATTTAATTGGGTAGAAGAAGTTGAAGGAACATACCCCATCGTCGCCCGACTCCCCTGCATTGGAAACCGGTGACTTGATGGCCCTGGCCTTGAAGTTAATTCGTTCTTCGCATTAACAATCATAGGCCTTCTCACTCCGGTACAGTGATTTACCACATGATTGGCTATCCCATCTCGTGGTTCCTTGAACAACCTCTTCATGGTAGTCACTAGCATCGAATTTGGTTCCAACTCACTCCTGTGCTCATCAAGGAGATTTCTTGAAATGTCAACAATATTCCCACCTTGACTTGGTCTGCCATTGTTTGAACGGCAAATGACTCTAGTTGGGCAAGCCTATCATTGCCTCATTACAGGGATTGATTATCATTACCAACAACATTTCTAGGCTCTTGACTCCCAGACCTTGCCATTGCACTATACAAATCGGACCATAATCGTCCCACCAGGCATGCTAGAAAGACATTTTGCAGAAATTGTATCGTTGACAACATACATTTCACCAAAGGGTGAATTTCTAGTTTTTAAATGAATAAGATATTGTGAAAATTCATATAGAAAACAATTTGTGTAACAAGGAACATTAACTGTAAATAAAGTAAATCTGAAGAACTGAGAATAAAGTTGATAAGCCAATAAACTGAAATTGAGAAATTCTATGAGTGTTCATTGATAGTGGGTCCTTCTACAAATTTCAACTGTCCCTAAAATTCTTGGCTGTCTTCAACGATACGTCCTTATTAATAAGTAGTTGTGATCCCTTGAACATCCTCCTGTACAGCCATCAATCAAATATACTTATACGGTCTTCACTTCACATATTAATGGTATAATTGACAAATCTGGGACTTAGCGACATTTTCAATGTTCCTGTGAAGCACGACTTAGCGACATTTTCAATGCCTATCTCACATGACATGATCAATGCGGAGCAGTTGCTGACAAAAGGAAATGATGATGAGGCTGCTTCAGGATCCATCCCAACTAAAAGCAGAGAGAGAACAAAATTCGGCATCATCCATGTGCAAGCAACGAAAGGGACTGATGAATTGGATTCCCCTTTGTCGAGGCCATATGCTTTTGCACTTTTTTCTTGTCGACCGACACTGCCTCAGCAAAACACCAGGTGCAGGGGATCACGAATGGCCTTGACATTCATACCCTTTCCTCCATTTATTCTAAACTGATTTTCAAACTAATACATTTGTGATAAATATATTTTTCATTAATTTTTGTTAAATTGGACTAATACCATGAAAAACCATAAACTGGCACACGTGTGATCAATGGAGGGTAAAATCTCAAACCAGTACACTCGTCAACTGTCATGTATCATCCAACTTGACAATTTGATAGTGGAATTTATTGAAAACTAGTAGAGGATAAATTTGTTATAAGTGTACCAGTTTATGATTTTTAAATGTCAAATGTAATTTGTTGCATGTGTATCAATCTAAGTTTTTTTATGATATTAACCTTTTGGAAAAGGCACAAAAAAAGTTTAAAATGGGTTAATTGTTTGAAAGAAAACTGTTACTAGGAAATTGTTCCTCAACTTTCCAATGCTTGACTAATGGATAACTAATCGATGTATAAAAAATAATTTCCATGAACCGAGAACAAGTCTAGATAGGAGAAATGACTTGCCCCCTCTAGTAAGAAGGAAAACGCTTCTTTTAAATCACCAAACAAATGAAAATTAACTATTTTTTTTTTAAAATGATTTTCGTGGAAAATATTTTCCTTTGTTATGAAATTTTCAATGAAATAAACGCAATTTTGGTATTTGGAAAGATGTTTGCCATATGATAAAAAAATGGAAGAGATGAAACAGAAGCGGCAACAAGAAGTTCTTTATATGGGAAGATTGAATGATGATTAAAGAAGGTGAGGAGAGATAGCTCTGGTTACGATTCCGTTTTTGGGTGTCGAATTTGGATTCATTCTTGCATGCACTACTAACTACTCATTTAGAAAAGGTTAATATGCCGCAATCTACGCAAACAAGAATGGTGCAAGTTCTCGACAAATAGAGAAATTAACTTTAAAGAAGGGAAAATAAGTCACATGGATATTGTATAATCTGGGATGATATTGCCTCGGGAAAATTCCAAATAGGGACATGAAGTGCCATTGTTTTCTCAAATAAAAGCTTAAAGTGAATTTTGTCATAAATAAATACTTGAAGTGCCATTGTTTTCTTAAATAAGAGCATGTAGTGGACTTTATTTCAAATAAAGACTTGAAGTGCCATATTAGTCTCAAATAAGGATAAGTGGTTCTAAGTTCTTTCTAAGTTTGGTCAGAAACCTAAATCCTATCATTGGGTACAGGTTCCTAATTTTTTTGGAACATGAAACTTATCCATCGAAACCTAGAACTTGAAACCGACCCTATTGTAGATTCCTGATTCTAATAGGTTTTGAGTTAAGAAAAACAAAAACAAATGCAAAAATAAAAAACGAACAAGGATTTTATTATTGATTGTTTAAAAAAAAAATCTATATGCACCTGTCGAATAGTATTAAGAAAATTTTATGATTTTCAATACACCGATTGTTTTTATATTATATAAAATTATTATCTTGAAAGACGCAATTACTTGAATATAACTATATCAAATAAGCAATTAGAAAATAAAATTACTAGCCATAAAAATGAAAGTTCAGACTAATGGTTTTAGATTATGCACTCATCATCAAATACGGTGAAATATTTTAGGATTGCGTAAAGACATAAACTAAAAAAAACACAAAAATTTGTTTTAGGTTTTAGGTTCTAGGTCATAGGTTTTAGGTTCCAAGTTCTACCAACCTAGAACCTATAACTTACTTGTCGAAATAGGTTTTCCAAATTTTGAAACATAAAATCTACTTTACATACTTTGAAACCTATAACCCAAAGGTTTCCATTGGTGCATTTATCAAGTTTCAGGTTTTACTTTGAAACCATGCTCACCATTAGTCTCAAAAAAGGACATCACCTTATTAAATGATAGAGGGCATTTTCGCCATTAGGTTCTTTTTTATTTTCTTTCATTTTTATTTATTTTTTCCTCTTTCTATTTTTTCCATAAAAAACTAAAAAAGGAAAAAAATTAAAACCTAAAAGAAAACACAAATAATAATAAATAAGAAAATAGGCAGGAGGGTTAGGCCTTTATTATTATTATTATTATTATTATTATTATTATTATTATTATTATTATTATTATTATTATTATTATTATTATTTGTGTTTTTTTAAGTTTCAAAATTTTTTATTTTTTTATGGAAAAAAAAATGAAAAAGGAAAAAGGAAAAAAATGAAAGAAAAATAAAAAAATAAAATGGCAAAAATGCCCTCGACCATATGGTAAAATGAAGCCCTTATTTGAAACAATATTCACTTCAATTCTTTATTTGAAAAAAGATTCAGATAGTATTGTGGGCCCTTATTTTGAAATAAGGTTTATTTCAAACATTTATTTGGAAAAGCGATAGCACTTCATATACTTATTTGAAAATTTTCCTATTTAAAATAAGAAGAAGAAGAAAAAAAGTGCTTTGGACATTGTAGCATGGCATTGTGATTTTTTGGGGAAAATTTTACTTGTCGTTGATGGACTTTCGTGTCTTTTCTAATGAAATATTTAAACTTCTAGTTGTATAATCAAAACCTCAAAAAAAGGGGGTCTTTGAAATTTGTTCATATTTTATGATCAAGCACCAAATTAAATTGAACTTTTGTAGATCCCATTCTTACACCGAATTCTTCGACCTGGACTTCCTCGGCTCATCAATAACATGAATCGATTTGCTTAGCTCATCTTGTGGTTGCAACTCCTGCATCTTCATTTTCCTCCCTGATTTCTCATCATGCCCCCTAGTTTCTCTCCAACCGCAAACCATTGCCCCTCCGGCGGGTTGTGTGGATCCTTCAAAGTCGTGGATAAGAATATTTTGGCAAATGTCAGGGCGAAATATCATCGTCGTCAAACCCTTCACCCCATCTCGTGAACTCAATATGCTCAAAATTTATTCTTGAACCAGTTGACTTCGAATACTTCACATAGTAATCAACTATAACACTCTCAATTCCGACCCCGTGAGGAACGGCCATGAGGTCCCGAATGGATCGACCATGGGCCATTGGTCATGGTATCGATTGGTTCGATCAGTAAGGAATCAATGATCGATTGTGGTTCGACTGACCAACTGGTCATGAATTGGCTGAGGTGTCGACTGTGAATTGACCACCGACCATACAAGTGAAATCGAATCACTAGCTCATAAGTTAACTTTTGGATCATGAAAATTGATTATAGGATAATCATGGATCAGCGAATGGTCATGGGTCAATCTTGATCGGTTATACCCAGCCATGGGTAATTTCGCCCAGCTATGCACCGATACACGAATGATTTGATTTAACCAAATGCGATCGTCCTCCAACAAAAAATGCATCCCTAGTTAATTCTTAATAATTGGAAGGGAATCTTAAATTGATGATGTTCGATCATGGATCAATCGTGCATCGATCTTGAACCCATGTGGATGGATAGGGTGCCGATTGG
Organism: Corymbia citriodora subsp. variegata; assembly: GCA_014858505.1. Classification (NCBI taxonomy): domain Eukaryota; kingdom Viridiplantae; phylum Streptophyta; class Magnoliopsida; order Myrtales; family Myrtaceae; genus Corymbia; species Corymbia citriodora. The sequence goes on from CM026414.1 coordinate 17,126,989, forward strand.
AATGACCTCGGGATAGACCTGGCAATTCCATCACTAATTCTAAGGTCTATAAGTGCATTGGCTTAGTATTAGACCATGGATATCATTATGATTGTCCTTGAATTGACCGGTGAGCCAAGGATAAAAAATAAGGGAACAGTTGCGGCGGCTTGGCAATAGGCCCAAAGGCCAGTCCTAGACCTGACCAAGGCAGACCATGCCGACTACAAGGCTGATTGTTGTGCCGACTAGTGGACTGACCACTCAAGAGGATGGTTTGGGCGATCAAGGGGTAATGGCCAAACCTCAAGCATGCGTGATTCGGTTTTTAAGAGTGCACCGAGTATTATCTCTTTCGGCCCCTGAACCAATTTAGATGTTGGATTTCTTCATACCGCCTTTTTAGGGAAGAAAAAGACAAGGCCAGGAACTCTCTCAAAACCCCTCATTTAATGAAGGGGGTGAGTGGTGCTTTGCATTGTCAAAGTCCAAGATTAGCAATGATGGGTCAAAAATATCCTTGTTAGCCAAGAAAGGATGTGCCGCACAAATGTATCAATCAAGAATTGATACCCGAACCCTTCATCATGAACCTAGAGAGCTTAGGCACCAAGTTGGCAAAATAGATGTCATCATCTTCAAGTTACATTAATTGTTCATGAATGCGGAGGTATAAGTGGTCCAATGAGAGGATGAAAAGCAGGCCTTCATCGATGACAACTAGGACATAGATTGCCAAGTAAAATCCAACAGACGTGCCAACTCATTCCTTAGGCATGATAATTGGTTAAGTAGATTTGCTACCAAAGAACCATAAGCAGGCCACTTTGAAACAAAAGGGTGGACCATTTGCCTCAGTAATTATGGTGCCAAGGAGTATAAATAGGAGGAACCCTCCTTATTTCTCACCCTTTGCCATCCACTTCCTCCTCCCTCTTCTTGCCTCTCTCTCTTCTTCGGCCTCAAGCAAGCCACCTCTCCCTCTCTAGTATGTGTTCTTAGTTTCGAAGTTTATCTTGGTAAGTGAAGCTTCTTCCTTTTTCTAGTATCATTCATAACATTTTTGACCCTAGGAAATTCTCTCTCAAACAAGCCGAGGGTAGGTTGATTGATGATTGTGCATGTTATGTATTCTATGATTTTATTCATGCACTTAAGTTCTTGCGTGACTACAATGAGGCCACGATTCATTGCTTGTGTTCGATACAAGTTGAGGTTCGCCCATAGCCATAAGATGTGATTTGGTATTGAGGTATACCGAGTTTGTGTCTTGGATTGGTATGGAGTTCCTTTATGCTTGCTTTTCGAGCAAAGTCTCGGACTTAGGCTCGTTTATGGAATCGTTGATAAGGGAATTCATGATTTCATGGCACGTGCATAATATTTAAGCATGGAATTCATGTTTCATGGCATGTGCATGATGCTTGGATATACCCTAAAAGGGGTTTAAGTGCTTAAGTAAGTAAGAAAAGATGAGAACGGGGTTCAAATCCCCGAAATCCTAGCAAGAATTAGGTTCGAGTCCCAGAGGCTGGCAAGAGACTTGGGTTCGAGTTCTGTATATTAACTAAGCTTGAGTCCCAGAGATTGGCAAGAGACTTGGGTTCGAGTCCCGAGCATATTAAGTGGGTTTGAGTCCCAAAATCCGGCAAAAAGCTAGAAGCCTTGATAAAAGCCCGAATTGAATTGGGTTCGAGTCTCAAGACAGCTCCAAGAAAGACTTGGGTTTGAGTCCGAGTATAAGAGAAAAGTTAAATTGCATAGCATGCATGCATAAGGCTTGCAAGCTAGAGACGCATAAGTTCATTGCATGCAATTGCATGCATCAAGCATCATGGATAGTTGCAAGAATTGCCATTTATGTGTGCAAGAGGCATAGTTATATCATTGCAATTGATGTACCTTCGACACGGTTTGCATGAGAAGTCTTGACTAGAGTTGATGGTGAAGTGATATGCTAGTCGAAGGTTAGAGGCTATACTTATTGAGTATTCTAAGTACTCACTCATGTTTCTTTTATAGGTACTTAGAATATGGTTGTTGTGCATTTTTGTTGTCTTGTGAAAATTTATACCTCTACTACGGATGTAATAGATGTAGATACTAATATTATTTATTGCAAGGTCTCATCCACCGTATGCATCGAACAAGGATTGGTTGAGCTTGTTCCAATGTACTTCGAGGCTTGGTTTAGGTGGTATGAGGACACTTGGATGGGACATCTCTTTGGGTTCAACAATCTAAACCATAATGATGATGACGACCCATTCGAGAATTTGGACTAAGTAATAAGTATTGGCTTGAAGTAGGAAAGGGTTCCCAATTTTGGATAGTACTCGCCGTGACGGAGTTAGGGATACCTTAGCCATATGATGTATGTAAAACAACCCTTTTGATGTAAACAAGTAAATGTGATTGGAAGTATTATGCAATGTGTACGACTTTGTAATATAAGTAATGTGTTTTGATAATACTTGTATCCCATATTCCCAACATTATGTGTTGGGGTTTTTCATATTCATGTGCTCCGCATGCGCATAAATATGAGACAAATGAATTCAGGATGGTGACAAAATCTGAGATGTCGTAAAATAATCTGTAGTTCAACTTCCGAGTTAAAGGGGTGTGACAGTGCATCGCATCAAATTTGCTTCTTCTATAGTTTGCTTAAAAACAATTCAATTGACCATATTATGACTCAATGAGCGGATGCCATTTACAATATCATTTATTGGTCAACTTTTTTTTATCCGGGATGGTCTGCTCTCAGTTAGTTCTATGAGACTATCTTCTAAAAGTAAGTCGAATATTTCATTCATTTTAGTCACATTAAATGAATATCTTTGATTATCTTTTGTCTTGGCCATTATAGTTTCCTTGACGTAGGTAGGCTTTAAGATTTGACAAACATAAGATTTGTTGAGCGTCATTTTAGCAGCAGCTATTTCAAGGGCCTCATCCTAGTCGAACTCATTATCAAAATCATCTTCACAATCAAGCTGCATTATGTTTATTATCTTTATAGGATTTCTTGTCCTTTCCTTTCAAAGGATTCTCATATTTTGCTGCCCTTGCAATCAACTGGAACAAGTCGCTTTGAGTGTTGGCCTTCAAGTCTCTCTCTCTAGGCAAACTTAACCCATTGAAAGCCAAGACGGGGAACCCTTTTTCATTGAGTGAGACCAAACATTGATTTCTCAAAATTTTCAATTGAGCGACATATCGGTCCATAGATTCATTGTTGCACTGCCTGAACTAGCCAAATATGCTATGGTCACTTTAGGGATTATTCTATAAAAATTTGGGCATGAAATAGGCTTTCCATCTTATCCATATTATTGATTAAGTTAGGAGGCAAGTTAGAGGGAATAACCTCAACTTCGTACAACCATAATGATTAGCATCACCACATTGGGCCAGAAATTTGCTTATGTGCTCTACAATTGATCGATTGTCTTTGCCTATAAACACATTAAAGTCAGGTATCTTATAGCCTCTTGGGTATTGGACAGTGTCAAACAAGTCTAGGTATGGTTTTCGGTACATGGGCCAGATAACACCTCCATCAAGGCCCATATGTTGCATTACCATACAGGCCATTTGCTCAATTATGCATTGATCCCTTAGAGGATCTCGGGCTTGCAAAGCCTAACCATCTTGGCCCCTAAGCAGAGAAGGTGATCTTGCCTGATTATCCATCGACAATTGAGGCCTGTATGGTATGGTCCCACATTCTATAAAATTGCTACACCACCAAGTGGTGGAATTGCATTATCAAATGTTCTCACATTGTCGTTGTTAGGTACCAGTTTGCCGAGAAAGGGATTTCCTCGACAAATATCTTTTATCTAAGGGGCAAAGCTTTGGTATTATCATTTAAATTGGTTCTGTGTCACTTTAGAAAGGAAGAGATTCATTTTATACTACAGGCAAAAAAATAAAGGATAAATAGGAGAAAAAAATAAATGTGCAATAAAATGTAAAGAGTGTGATAAAAGATAGCCAAAAGATAAGTGTTCTTTTGATTGTTTGATTGTTGAAAAAGGAGGTCCTCCTACAAGTGTGTGTCTTTAGCTTTTTATAGGATATTCTTACAAATAACCGATTTTCAGCAGTTATCACTTCAATTTTAAATTGCTTAAGAAACTTTGATATTGGAAACTTTGATATTGTCTTATTCATGATATTGTCGGCACTGATTTTTTGGAACTATCTCCATGCTTATCATATCCTTCCCGAGTGGTTATCAATATGGGCTCCTCGATATCACATTAGTTGTCTTCCTTTTGGCCCATTATCTGCCTGTTTCCTCATGAGCCGGGCCCAGTGGGTCTAGCTTTTGTTTGAAGTTCGATAAGCCAATTTTGGCGCCAACAATACCATTCCTACAAGCCTATGATTTTCAACATTCGGCAAAGGCACATTTTTTTGAATGTTCTGGCTTACCGAATTGTTGTTACTTCCACTTATGTTAGCCTGAACAAGGTTACTTAGATTTTTCCCATTAACAAAACCAATTATATTGGAGTATCTGGCCATTGGTGACCTTAGGCCTTTGCAAGATTCGCACCGTCGGTTGCAAGACTGTTTGACCTAAATTGCCATCATTATTTAATTGGGTAGAAGAAGTTGAAGGGACATACCCAATCATCGCTTGACTCCCTTGCATTGGAAACAAGTGACTTGATGGCCCTGGCCTTGAAGTTAATTCATTCTTCGCATTAAAAATCAGAGGCCTTATCACTCCGGTATGATGATTTTCGTGGCTCCTCGAGCGACCTCTTCATGGTAGCCACTAGCGTTAAATTTGTTTCCAATTCATTCTTGTGTTCATCAGGGAGGTTTCTTGGAATGTCAACAGTATTCCTACCTTGATTTTGCTCTGCCACTAGTTGAACGGCAAATGACTCTAGTTGAGCAAGCCTGTTATTGCCTCGTTACAGGGATTGATTATCGTCACCAACAACATTTATAGGCTCTTGACTCCTTGACCTTGCCATTTCACTTCCTCAAATCGAACCACACTGGTCTCACCAAGCGTGCTAAAAAGATGTTTCATTGAAATTGTATCATCAACAAAATACATTTCACCAAAGGTTGGATTTCTAGTTTTTTAAATGAATCGAACACTGTGGCAATGCATATAGAAAACAATTTGCGTAACAACAATCACTAATTGTAAATAAAGTAAATCTAAAGAACTGAGAATAAAATTGATAAGCTGATAAACTGAAATTGAGAAATTCTATGAGTGTTCATTGATTGTGGGTCCTTTTACAAATTTCAACTGTTCCTAAAATTCTTGGCTGTCTTCTACTATATGTCCTTATCCATAAGTAGTCGTGGTAACATAACACCGATCTTGCATTGATAGTTTTTAGATTTGCAACTGTACTTCTCGATTGCTTTATTGACAACTCAATTACCAACACCATATCAATCTATAAGACTTGAATTATTTTTAATTTTTGAGTGTCAACAACTTTGTCTGAAAATGCGAAACTTGCTTCCAGTAATGTTAAATGTTATAATTTGTTCTGGTCAAAGAGTACGGAGACCTTCATAAGAAAATATATTGATCGTGAAACTGAACCAGACATAGCATAATATATTTTAGTGCAACATATTTACGGACTCCTTTTTTTTTCATTTGAACTCCAGAAAAGGAAGGGGCCCTCAGGCTAGAGAAGAGCAATGATCAAATGTTAACACACAATTCAAATTGTAAACAGAGCAGATTCGCTAATATCTAATGCAATCTAAGACGGCTTGGCAATTAAACTCGTTCTTCCAAACCATCACATTGGCAACGGATTGACCAGCAGAGAAGTCACATGCTCTTTCAACTTGGTTCCAGCATGAGTGTAGTGATCTGTTTCACCATCATACATCATATGCATGGCTCGTGTATGATTGAGAATTTGCACAAGGAGAGGCATGGGAACGGCAGTCGGATGGCGCAACTCCTCATTAATATCCTTCCATGCATCGACCACTTGTTTACGGAGTTCCTTCTTAGCCTCTTCCTCGGTAACTCCATACTGTTTCATGAAACACTCCACTGCAGATGCCGCATGACCTCTCTTTTGCTCCAACTGCAGAGAAAATCTATTAGAAAATTTTTTGGATAGACTAATGTTGCGTGTTAGTATGGCTTTAACAGACCTTGTGTCCAGCAATGTCATTCATGAGCCGAGTGACTACTGCCGAAGCCTTCACCATCTTGGGGTCACTGAATAAAAGCCAGTCAAAAACATCTTTTGTTACGATATCTCCCATTCCCAGAAACGACCATACCACTATCAATCCAACACCAGAGGTTGTTAATGCAATGGGCATGTACTCCTCCATCATCGGTATGTGGTTTTGGTGGAACCATTTGGCTTCGGTGAAATACGCTCTCGCTTGCTTTTTCATTTGAGAATTCATTCTCGAATGTAAGGCTATATCAATAATTGAATATTAGAGTGTTTGGTGGACTTAGATATATGACAATCTCTCATTGTTATCTAGAGCCCTGATATTTTGTTACAAGTGGACGAAGTAAAAATTGCATTTAATTGATGAAGTTTCGATTGGCTTACCACTTCTTTTGCATAAAAGAGGCGATACTGTTGTCCTTTTTGGGACAATTCGTAGCCAATTTCATTATACAAATCAAGAACTATCTTGTAACACTCTTGCATGTACTTTGGCAATCCATCTTTGACATCAACATCCCACCTAAGTACAAGTTCAAAAAATATCACACTTAACCAAAATTGACAATTGATCAAATTAGAATAAGATTAGAATTGGTAAATTGAGAAAAGCATCCGAATGCAAACTGTACCTTTCAATTGCTTCCGTGAATAGTTCTAATTCTTCCAATGTGCCAAAAACTTCATAGATGTCATCGATAATGGAAATAATGGTCGTCAATTTGGTTAGTATTTCCCTTGCGGCTTCGTACTCCGGCTCATAATATTCTCCTAACCACCAGACAAAGAGCTCCACAAGCCTATCTCTAGCAAATGGGAACTTCCGTTGTACATCTAAACCCTTCCACCACCTGCAGTGTGCCAAAAAATCCTATTTAAGGCAAACGCAGCATTGATAGAACTTTGGGTTTATTGTAGAAAGTACTATAGACTGATGATCCAAAGAGTTTAACACTCCTTGTCACTTACAAATGATTTTTAGTTCATGACAAATTGAAATTGCACAAATCAGTCTACGGTGGGTTTTTGTTCTTAGCGCATCTAGCAACTTCAAACATGCTATCATGAAATTAACCTTGTAAGGTTGCCGAGTTCCTTCCGGTGTTGCTCTTGCACTAATTTGAAATCGAGCTTTGCCAAGGAGAGCAGAACATCATTATGCAAAGGCTCTTCTTGGTAGAGTGGAATGTAATGCCTTGCCTCTACCCTTGGTACTCCCTTGTAGATTGGCTGATTTAGGGCATGACTCACATGTTTTTTGAGATAAGGGCTCACTTTTCTTTTATCAATTGATCCAAGATGAGTTGTAGTAAAAGCAAGTGCATCCTCCAAATTATCATCGCCGTGATATCTCAGATGGCAAGCTTCTAATAGACTTAGCAATCCATGTACGTCTGTGATGAGCGATTTGTTGAAATCCCCATCACTGTCCTTGAACTTGTTAAAGATTTCTGTATGGCCAAATGAAGCATGAGAAGAGATGCTATCATGAAGTGCTATGGAAAACATGTGTTCAATATCTAGATCAAATAGAAATTATGAAAATTTACATGTTAAACCAAATTAGAAGAAGGGAATATTCACCTTTCAAAATGAGAAAATTGAAGAACTCGGGACATGAGAATCATATAGAGATAAAGGTTAACGAATGAACAAATCAAAATCAAAGTAAACTATAAATGCCATTGATATTTGTTTTCTAATATGATCAATAAAATAAATTATCAAACTTTTGTCGACAATAGAATTTCACAAACTGATTAATCAATGAGAATTGGAACATCACATACCATTTGAAATATGGTGACCTTGTTGTCGCAGCAATCGAAAGAGAAGAGCAACCGTGTGTAGCTCATTATCGTTATCGTTGTAGTGATACTCAACATAGCCTCTGTGGATTCGTTCTAGCTGCTCCTCTATCTCAAGTTTAAAATGGTAAGCAATTCCTAAGCGTTGGATTTGATCAATGAGGTTCAACTTTTCCGTAGGCTTATACATAGCACTTGTCAACATCTTCCTAACTTCCCCTTTCAACCTTTCGATTTGTTCCTCTGCTATGCCATGATAACTCTACAGCAAACATAAAATTGGAAATTCAAAACAAAATTAGAGGAAAATGACTTAAATTTAGTTCAACGGGACTTCTTTTCTGTTCCATTGTCAAATGGGGTAGGATGGAGCCTAAATAATTCAAGATAATTGCCTTCTTTAATCTCACTATTTAGAAAACATAATGATCGCAAAATTTTCAGAATATAAACCAAGGAAAAGAGTAATCTAAAATGCTACCATTGAGTTGGAGTCAGAAGCATATTTGAGAAAGTAATCTCCCCATATGCTCGGATGAAAATTTGCCGATCGGCGTCCAGCAACGCAGCTTGTTTCCTCGATAAGAGAAGAAGATGGGCTTGCTGAAAATCGAGCAGACATTTTACGTTTGGCTATCTTCTAAATGTAGGTACCTGACGGAATAGGGACGAAGAGTACGAGAGGACAGAGGCTTTTCTGGGAGGGTCGAAACCTTGTTGATGGTTATTTATAGGCCATCCTACACCAGAAAGATTGAGAAACTTGGGAACGGGAAAGGCAAGAGTCTATTTTATGAAAGCAAGTTCTTCCCCGTTTTTCACGTGCGGTCCCGCCAAGGTTGAAATACCTCGTACAGTCAGAGCTAATGCATGTGCGTAATTCTGTATGAATTGCGGCCAGCGCTGGTTTAAAAAAAAAGCACAAAACAAGTCAAGTTCGGTATGAAACTTGGTATTACTAGTGCCGCCTAAATTAGCTCAGTATACCTAAAACCATTTCCCAGAATTGAATTAGCTTTTCTTTTTTTTTGGCTTGTTTTAATTGAGTCTTACTTGGGTAGTAAGTCATATATGACTTGACTTGACTCGATTCGATTCGACTTGACTCGCCTTTAATTACAAATTATTCAACATGCTTTGTCTTTTGTTTTCGTGATTGTTCTGCCAAAAAAATGTGAAGAAAATACATTTCAGGGTATGAGTTGGTCAACAAATAATGTGAATGATCCTTTATTGGAAATGTACGGAGAATAAGGGAAACGGCTTTATTTTATTAAAGCACGTTCTTCTCCATTAACTTTTTTTTCACGTGTAGTCCACCAGGGTTGACTAGTTCGTGATTATGCACGAAAATGATGATGTTAGAAGGGAACTAAAGAATGAGGCCAGCACCGATTTGGAAAATAGCACAAAACAGTTGAAGTTTCGGATCATTTCGCATTAAAAAGATACTGGCACAGCCATATGTGTTCGGGAAAAAAAGAGGACAAAACTTAGTAATGCTAGTGCCGCCTATGTTAGCTCAGTATTTTTAAAACATTTCCAAGGATTGATTAGCTATTTTCTTTTTCCTTTTTTAAATTGTGACTTACTTGGGCAGTAAATCATATATAACTTTGCTTAACTCGACTTGGCTCTAATTGCTTGTTGGTTTGACATGTTTTGCCTTTTCTTTGTTTTGGTTAGGGCTAATATCTATATTAATTGCTTATGTGATAGTTTAGACAAAAAAAATATGTCCGCAAAGCACCTGTCAAACTATGGATCAATGAACCAATTAAGAAAGGATTTGCAAAATTGGAACACCACACCCTTCAACACTGTCATAGGGACGTCGAAGGAGGCTTTGCTCATTAGAGTAGGGGAAATTGGCATCGAAATGGCGTTGGTTTAAGGCTTGGATAGCACCAGTTCAAGTCGGATCGGCCTTCAACGACCTTCAAAGAAAAGGCCACTGGAGGAGCTCTGGTAAATCTCTGACCAAATCCTGACCACCAGGAGGTTGAGCACACATCAAAGCATGGATCAAAAACAGTTCCGTCAACAATGGAGGCGCCGGACCGCCGGTTTGGGTGAGAAAGGCCATCGATTTGCAATATTGGCTCAAAAGCCGGTCTTCAATGCCAACCGGTGAAGGCAGCTGAATGGGACAAACTAGGGATCGCCAGTAGAGGTGAGCATGATTCCAGGATAGAACTTGGAACCTGAGAACCGCACCGATGGGAACCTGTAGGTTCCAGGTTCTAAGGTACACATGGTAAGTTCTAGGTTCCAAAATTTGGAGAACCTGTACCTGAGAGTAGGTTCTAGGTTCTCGATTGGTGGAACCTGGAACTTGTAACTTGTAACTTAAAATCTAGAACCTAGTACAAGTTTTTATGTTTTTCTTAATTTATGTCTTCACGCGATTCTGAAATATTCCATGGTGTTTGATGATAAGTGTATAATCCGAAACCACTAGTCTAAACTTCTATTTTATGATTGAGAATTTCATTTTCATAGACTATTAGACTAGTGGAAACTCCAATTGCTTCTTTTAAGATAATGATTATATATAATACAAGAGTAACCAGTGTATTAAAATCACAAAATTTCCTTAATACTATTCGGTAGGTGCATATAGACACTCGTTCTCAAGCAATTAATAATAAAATCTTTATTCATTTTTATTGTTATGTTTATTTTCATGTTACTTAACTAAAGATGAAAAAAAGAACCTGTTAGAACTTGGAACCGACCCTGGAACTTGTAACAGATAAGTTCCAGGTTCCAGGTTCTATGTTCCGATGGGTAAGTTCCAGGTTCCAAAAAATGAGAAATCTGTACTCGATGGTAGTTTCTAGGTTCTAGGCAGAACCTGTAAGGAACTTGGAACCGCTCACCCCTAGTCGCCAGAGCGAGTTGCAACCACTAGCTCGTCAGGGGACTAGGCAGTGGTGAAGATGCCACCAGTGTGAGGTTGGCTGCAACTAGAAGGCCCTCATTGGAGCAGTTAGGGCCAGTGGTTGGGGGAGAGAGAGAATGGGCGAGAAATAGCAAAAATAGAGAGAGAAAAGAGAGATTTCAGAGGAGAGAGAGAGAGAGTGAGCCACTATAAAAAATGGCCTCTCCCTTGAAAAATAGAGGAAAATAACTGTATATAGTCCCATTTAATCTCAAATCCTAACCATCGGATTAATCCTACGACTAAGGATTAATTTCTTTAATCTAACAAACTCCTTAGCTTTTAAGCATATCTAACATGTGCTTATTTTAATGGCTATGATTTCACAAAATCGACAATCCAAATGATTTCTACAATTAAGGATCTAATTAGGGGCAATTTTGTAATTTCGTGTTGCATTATTTTCCATGTTATTTAGCTAATTAAATTGTATAAATGCATCTCGGTGATTTTTAATTACCTAAATAACATGGTAAATAATGGAACAATGCCATGGGTGCACCTAATTGGACTTTTTAGGCTTTAAATTGGGTAATTTCACTTAATTTTTGGTCGGGAATCGCAAATTAATGAAAATTGAATTTAATTAAAATTGCAAGACACCTCTTAGTTTAATTGCCCATGCTTAGGAGGACCTATCGCATTCAAATTGATCTTTAATTGATGGAACGCCATTCTCGCTAAAATTACATTGAAGGTTAATGTCGAAATTGAATCTCAATTTATCAAATTAAGCCGTAGTCATTAATGGGTCAACTCGAATTTCTTGAATCAAAGCTCAACAACCCTATTTCCTTAAGGCCAAGTAAGCTAAATCTCCCAAATCAATAATTTAGCAAGTGAATTTGTTAAAAATCAATATGAATTTAGATTTAACTCACAAATTGAGTGGAATAGAAGTGTTCATTCACAAATCATGTAAAATGGGTTCGGACCCCTAATTAAGGGCAAAAATGTCAATTCATATTTCGCTTTGCTCAATCTTAAAATTGATTAAACGAATGAATGGGTAATTTTGTTTAGATTAAATGTCGTAAAAGGAACTAAGCCTAATTATAATTAGAACAAAAAATAATTTTATTTTTGGTCGATTTTGAACCTAAAACTGGAAAATGAGGTTCTTAATCAATTTTTGCAAAATTCTTGATGCTAAAGTCAAATTGAAGCTAAAATGAAGCAATTTTCCGATTTCTGTATTTTTCAATTTTTTTGATCAAAGGTTTGGCTAAAAGTCAAACCCTACTCGACTTTTCATTAAGAGTTTGATTTATGGACAAATCTTTAAATTTTTCCAAAATTTTCACTTCTAAAGTGAAATTAGACTTGAAAGGAACATTTTGGTAGAAAAAGCCTAAATTTGACTCGGGGTTGACTTTTGATCAAATTTTTGACCAAATAGTTAATCCAAAAGTCACACGTTTGAATTTTCGAGTTTTTATATGAAATGGATAAGAAATTACTTTTTAAGGGTAGGACGACAAATGGAATCAAAAAATAACACTTTTTGTTTGAAAAAATGGCTCTGTCATGATCAAAAACCCCTAATTCGATTTTTCTACCTTTATTGATGCGTCCATTATAAATCAGGTGTCGACAGGTTTAAAATCGATTGTAGGCAAACAAAGTAGGTTTCAAAGTCCAAAAAATAGGTACCAGTTATAAGGAGATAGCATCTGTACCAATTTGAGGTTTTCTATGGTATTAATCATTCGGAAAAAGGCACAAGAGAGTTTTAAAATGGTCATTTGCTTGAAAGAAAACTATTTTTAGGAAATTCTTTTTCAACTTTCCAGTGCTTGAATAATGGAAAACTAATCGATATACAAAAAATATTTTCCATGAACCAAGAACAAGTCTAGATACGAAAAATGACTTCCTACCTCTAGTAAAATGAAAACGCTTTTCCTAAACCACGAAACGAATGAAAATTAACTATTTTCTTGGAAATTTTTTTGGCTTGTGATAAGGAATGGAAGTGAAGAAACAGAAGGGGGCAACAAGAAGGTCTCTATGTGGAAAGATTGAATGATGATTAAAGAAGGTGAGGAGAGATGACTTAGGTTACGATTCCATTTTTGAGTGTCGAATTTGGATCTGTTCTCGCATGCACACTTTCAGACTTATTTAGAAAAGGTTAATGTGCCGCAATCTACGCAAACAAGAATGGCGCGAGTTCTCTCCAAATAAGGAAATTAACTTTAAATAAGGAAAAATAAATCAAGATAGATATTGTCTAACTTTAGGATGATATTGCCTATCTTGAAATAATAATAAAAAATCTAATCAGCCAAATATTTGAAACAATCTTCTTCTATGAAAGATTCACCATATAATTAAAAAGAAAGTGGACTTGAGCAGGTTCTTAAAAGGCTCAAGGGAGCAAAAATAGAGACAATAACCCTAAGGGGTGGTTCTCTCCAATGTTACCACCCATCTTCCCACTTAGCAAAGAGGAAAAATATGAGCTAGGAAATAGGGGAAGGCATCATGATTTTTCTTGAAATATTTCACTTCTTGTCGATGGGCTTTTTTGCATCTTTTATAATGAAATATTTAAACTTCTAATTGTATGATCAAGTCCTTGGAAACAAATTTTAGCAAAAAAAAGGGTCTTTGAAATTTGTTCATATTTTATGATCAAGCGTTGAATTAATGGACTTTTCTGATTCCCTCTTCCATGCCAAATTCTTCGACCTGGATTTCTTCGGCTTATCAACAACGTGAAATCGATTTGCTTGGCTCAACCTGTGGCTGCAACTCCTGCATCTTCATTTTCCTCTAAAATCTTTGTTCTCTGATTTCTCATCATGCCCCCTAGTTTCTCTCCAATATAGCAAACCATACCCTCCAGCGGGTTGTGTGGATCTTTCAATGTGCGTCGATCAGAATATTTTGGCAAATGTCAGGGCGAAATGTCATTTGTCATCAAACTCTTCAAGCCATTCTGTGAGCACGATATCCTTGAGCAGGTTCTCTTATATGGGACATCAACCCTCTCATACACCGAAAAAATGGGGTTGCTGAAAATCGAACAGACATTTTACGTTTCGCTAATTTCTACGGGTAGGTGCCTGACGGAATATGGACGAAGAGCACGAGAGGAAAAAGTCTTTTCTGGGAGTGTCGAAACCTTGTCGATGGGAAAGTATGGGCCATCCTACACCGAAAAAATTGATAGACTAGGGTACGGGAAAGGCCAAAGTCAATTTTGTGAAAGCAACTTCTTCCCCGTTATTTTTCACGTCCGATCCGCTCAGGTTGAAATACCGCCTACTGTCAGACCTAGCGCTGGTTTCGAAAGAGGACAAAACAAGTTCAGTATGAAAGTTGGTATTACTAGTGCCGCCTAAATTAGAACAGTATACTTAAAATATTTCCCAGGATTGAATTGTTGGAAATTTCCTATAATAAACTTACATTAATTAATTAATTTTTTATTTTAAATAATCAGTTAATGGATATTCCAATATATTTCTAACCCTCAAGTGATTTTATTGAATTGAGTTTTGACATCTATTAATAACGAGTCTAGTTAAGCAGCAAAATGTAAGCAATTGTGTTTAACTGAAGCCTATAATGGGAGGGGCTCAATTGACACGCTATTAATTAGGATTTGCTAGATCCCCTCTTTAGCCTATAAAAGAGTAAGTTTACATATTAGTCGTTAAATCCCATTAAAGCTGCTATACCGAAATAGGTTATAGAGAGGAAGATCTGGCATTCCGATAGATCACTGATTATATCAGTTTGATCTGTTTTTCATCAAGTGAAATTATGGCTCAAATAGATACGTTTTAATTCTGCTGTACATATAGGTTTTGGTGTTTTGCATTCATATATTCATCTGGTTGTTTTTTTGATTAATTAGTTATTTTCTACATGTGGTACCAGAGCAAGTCATATATGATTGTAGAACCCAAAGATATATATTTTTTTAAATAAATTCGAAATTCTTCTCTTGAACCGAATATTGTCGTTATTTTTTCATGTGGATTTTTTGATCTAATAATTCTGAAAACTTAGGTTCTTGTTCTACATTTTGAGATTTTTCCAACCATATATTATTTGTATAATTTCACTGAGTATCAAGTGAGAATTTTGAAAATTCCAGAATTCATAATTGGAAAGGATTCCAACAGTTTCGAATTTCCTTCGATTGAATGGTGAATGTTAAAAATTGTTATATGGGTATAGTAATACATGAGTGATTTATGCAATGTTGACTGACAATTGCACGATTGGAGTTTCTACACGATGAGATCGGGGGTTTCGTGCGTGCTCAAATAGCATTCGTCTTTCTTCTTTTTTACTTGATGGGCTCCCGAGTTTTTGGTCAGTAAAATGATAGCAGTTGCTCCAATTGAACTGATGGGTGACGGTAGTTTTGTTTCTTATTGGATTTTCTTTTTATGAGAGAAGGTCGATAAGATGCTTTGGATTATGTTGTGTTGGCTCTTTTTATCCCATCCAGCCATCGATAGCACCTTAAAAAGGTCGTGATTTTTGGTAGGTGGGATGCAGTGATCGATTAATATGAACCTACCGCTTTGGATTAATGCTCTTAAACTGGCACTTTACGCCAGTTTCTATATCCTAACTTCATTAGAATAGCGATAGGTGGCGTTGACATTGTTTGGAACTGATTTTAGGGAGATTCTTTTAGGCCACACGTGTCATCTCCATTGAATGCTTTGGTTAATGAGGCATTTAAATTGTATCGGAAGATTTGACAGAGGTCGCACAGAGAGCGAATGTCCTCTGCTTTTGTGTGATTTGTTCTCGCTTTACGTGAGGCCTGTAACAGGAAACTGTGCATACTAACTGAAGTATTTTAGGAGGTTGGACCTTAGGAATTGGCTTAAGAGCCCTTTTGATATTGGATTAAATGACGTAGGTTGACCATTCTTGTTTTGTCACTGATCTGATCCCTTCAGGCTAATCACCCTTATATTGCCAATAATTGTTCTATTCTGTCTTCTGTCAATTGTGATGTTTTGCATAGTAAAATGAGTCAAAAAGCATCGGTAATCCCTGTCCTTCTATTGCTGGGAGCAAATTGATTGCTCATATTGTGCTAGATGGCCTTCTGCTCATTGGGTTAAGTAGGCATGAGAAAGAAAAGGTTGTATGGCTTCTTTTGTAGGCTAGAACTTCATTATAAGAACTTTTTAGCATGCATTTGTAAGTGAGTATTGTTCATCAGGCATGTGATGTGAATGTTGCATATCAGCTAATCATGCTTCGAAGGATGTTTTCTACTTCTTGTATAATTAGACCATTAAGCACTTGTTTGGTATCTAATATGTTCTCTCAAAAACAATTAGTAATTTCAGGTTGATATTGATTCTGCTTGGTGCTCGGCTCTGCAACGAGCTTCAATTTGTATACGTGTTAATTGTATCATTGTTTTCAAGTTGTGAAAGAACCCACTAATTGCTTAGTTCTTTCATAGAAAGGATAATTTTTATCTGGAATAATTTCTCCCATTGCTGACCTTGGTTGACTGCTGTTGTCAATGCTAGTTGCTTGTTTAATGAGTAGATTATTTCGGAGAGTTGCAATTGGCTAACTCTTTTTTTTTTACGATGGAGAGATTCATACAGTGGTTATACCTTGGAAGGTTATTGAAGCCTTTATCTGGCAAATGTATTTGGAGGATCTAATTATACCTATTGTTATAGTTACAATCATGACTCTAGCATGTGCCTAATATATTAAATGATGGATTGCTTTCTCTGATTTTCTTTTTGTTTGCGAGAAATAACTTATTTTTAGGAATTTCACGGTCTATATGCGATGGCTACTGCTATATTTGCCTACTTTGTGGTTGTTGTGATTAAGATATAAACTATTTAATAAAAAGGATAATCTTCATGAAGAATTAGTAACATTGTCGCTATTTGAACATATATTGACTTCATTAATTTCTTGGGTTGCATAAGTGGGAGAGCTTACTTTTCACTTGGCTTTTGTCTATGCCTAATATAAAGCCATGTATGAGAAGTGGTCAATTGCCCACTACTTCTTGAAACATTAGTATAACATAATACCATAGAGAGAAACCGGTATTATGTAGTACTAATAAGTGTTATATCAATAAATTTATTCATGTGCATTGACGAGCTATCTTTATCTTCCATTGTTATCATCATCTCTCCGTCAGGCTATCAAATTAGTTTGGTTTCGAGTCTCTCTATTGATTGGTGTTGATGAGATTTAGCTATTGAACAAGCACTTAGATAACAGATTTTGAGTCGTCCTCACTTCTCCTTTTGGACACTGTAAATTTTAGTTGTCATGCTCATGTGCCTATAGCTAGTGTAAGATTCCGTTTCTCCATGTGTTTGCCTCCATCATTTGCGAAGTGCAAGGTCTTAAATGAATTATAATATTCTCCAATAGTTTGCCTTGATATCAGCAAAGCTTATTAATATAATGCAGCCAAGCTATTAGATCCACGTGCACAGAATGATGCATGGGGAAGTGTAAGGTCCTCCATGACCTATCTTGTTCCAAATTTTTTTTAATATGCCTAATTTTTAATTTTTTTTTGTATGGTAAATTTTAATTTTGGCATATTTAAATATTTATTTGGAATTATTTATTGTTATCCATATTTAATTCCATAAAAAATATTGTGCCTATTTTTCAACTTTTAATTTATGGAAATTTGTTATAGTATATGAGGGATAGAATATCGATATTCACTTTCCCTAATTTAACATAGATTATCTATACTTTCTTGCTTGAGTTTAACTAGATAATCTTAGATGCTTAATTGTAGAAATAGGCACATAAAATTGTGGCAAAAATTGTTGTTTGATAAATGCAATATGATCTTAGAAGACACATGTCGTAAAGTGCTTCATATTGTTTGATGAATTTTTGGGCATTAATTAAATGGAACATTATTTACAAATTGTTAAAGTTTGTAAATTATTGAAATTCCTTATTGATAAAAAATTAGTATATACAATCACATGTCCAAAGGGGGTTATTGTGTATATTAATTTGAAAATTGCATGAAGATAAATTTCAAAATTAAAAGATGGGGATGTATGACTCAAAAAGATTTATCTGTTTAAAGGAGATAAATTTTTTAAAGTTATATGTAATTCCCCTCTATATTGATATATTAGAGATAATTGATGGGATGTGCGATTCAAAAGGTTTATCTATCCAAAGGGGATAAACTTTGAGAGTTATATGTGATTTCCCTTTATGTTAAGATAATGACAATTTATAATTTAAAGGATTTGTCTACCCAAAGAGGATAGATCTTTGAAAATTATATGTAATTTTCTTTATCTATCTCTATATATTGATATTATGGAGATGTATAATTTAAATGATTTGTCTGCTCAAAAGAGATGGATTATTAACAATTATATGTAATTCTCCTTGTTATTGTTTTACAAACTTCATGCTGTGGAAAATAATAGTGCATTATACGCTCCACCCAAATGGGAGTTTATAATGTACTAATTATTTTGTGAAATTACTTATTACCCATAATTGATCATATTGCATTATATGTGTCAAACAGTTACTTTTGTTATGAACAATAATGCCACGGTTGAAATATTAACTAGATCAAATATTATACCGTTAAGGACTTAGTCAAAAAGGGAGACATTGTGATTGAGAATATTAGAACTGAGTCCATATTGGCCGATCCTATAACAAAAGGTTTATGACCCATTTTGTTTAAAGAATATGTAAAGAATATGGGTGTTTTAGAGTCTTTTGATATCTTTTGTTAGTGGGAGCTATATAGTTAGTATTTCTAGATATTATAATTATATACAAACTGATAATACTTTTATAATGTCTATTAAAGCATTTACTTTCTGATGATCATAACTGTTGATTTTATTGTTATCCATTCTTCTGTCGACTGAAAAATGGAAATATGAAATAGTATCTTTAAACAAATTTTAATTTAAAGACGACTAAATGTCACTAATTATGAGATCTCATATTGGATTGTGACATAATTGTGCAATTTCATGTTGTTTAGAAATCGCACTAAGGCAATTTCATGTTATTTAAAAATTGCATTAATGCAGTTTCATGTCGTTGAAAAATTGCATTAATGACCGATAAGAAATAGTGTATATTTTTTGATCACATATTAATATTATTTCTTACTATACTACTAGGCCCATGATCCATGAAAATATAATGCTTATTATATATGATTATAGAAGGTCATGTATTATGGTATTTTCTTAACACGTTGATCACCATAGTCCTATAATGAGGTTATATAAGATTGGATTGGTTTTGAGATGCCGTTATTGGAATATTATTTTTTTCAAAATTGTGGCCACATAAAATAAACTTTCAGTTACTTACCTGAGAGTGTCGTTTTCAAAATAAAATCATTTTCAAAATAAAATTAATTAATTAATGTAGCCTAAGTGGGAGAATGTTGGAAATTTCTTATAATGGGCTTAAATTAATTAATCAATTTTCTATTTTAAATAATTGGATTAATGGATATTCCAATATATTTTAAACCTCAAGTGATTTTATTAAATTGGGTTTTGGCATCTATTAATAACATGCCTAATTGAACAGGAAAGCGTAGGCAATTGTGTTTAACTGAAGCCCGTAATGGGAGAGGCCTAATTGACACGCTATTGATTAGGATTTGCTAGGTCTCATCTCTAACCTATAAAAGGGTAGGTTTACCTATCAGTTGCTGAATCCCATTAAAGTTGCTATATCAAAATAGGTCATAAAGAGAAAAATCTGGCATTTTGATAGATCATTGATTACTTCAATTTGATATGTTTTTCATCAAATGAGACTATGGCTCAAACATGTATGTTTTAATTCCGTTGTACATATAGATTTTTGTGTTTTACATTCATATATGGATTTGGTTGTTTTTTTGATTAATTAGTTATTTATTTATGTAAAGAAAATTTCTACATGAATCAGCTAATCTCTTTTTTGTTCTAATTGTGCCTTACTTGGATAGGAAGTCATATATAACTCGACTCGACTCGACTTGCTTTTAATTATAAGTTAGTTCGACATACTTTGCTTTTTCTTCTGTTTTGGCTAGGGTGTGGTATTTGTACCCACGGTTTTCATGATTGTTTCACCAAAAACAAAAATGTGAAGAGGGTACCTTTCATAATATGACCCACTCAACAATTGATGTGAATGATCCTTTATTGGAAATGTACGGAGGATAAGGGAAAAGGCTTTATTTTATTAAAGCACGTTCTTCTCCATTAATTTTTTTTTTTCACGTGTGGTCCACCGAGGTTGACTAGTTCGTGATCATGCACGAAAATGACGAAGGTGGAAGGGAACTAAAGAATGAGGCCAGCACCGATTTGGAAAATAGCGTAAAACAATTGAAGTTCTGGATCATTTCGCATTAAAAAGGATATTGGCACAGTCATATGTGTTCGGAAAAAAGAGAGGATAAAACAGCAATGCTAGTGCCACCTATGTTAGCTCAGTATTTTTAAAACATTTCCAAAGATTGAATTAGCTATTTTCTTTTTCCTTGTTTTAATTGTGATTTACTTGGGCAGTAAATCATATATAACTCAACTTAACTCCACTTGGCTCTAATTACTTGTTGGTTTGACACGTTTTGGTTTGACCAATAAGCATTTATTGGTCAAAGTCAGCTAATTTGGCCGTCCAACCGAGCCAGGGTAAGTTTTGCCGTTGTGGATGCTACCGTGGACAAATTGGACAAATACCCCCGAGAAAATATTGGCTGCCAATCGTGTGCCAGCATGGCAAACGGGAAGAGCCTTCACTGATCGACACGAGGCCCACTCTTGTCAGGCCAAAAAACATTCAAACCCCGCACCTACGCTCCATCTTCTCCTTGTTTGAGTTTGGACTGACAACAAAAAGCAACATTGTTTGAGTCTTGCCAGTCTCCTCTTCTCCTTCTCTCTTCAATTATTTAAAACTCTCTCTCCTCTCTCTCTCTTCTACATGTTCCAAAGAAAAAAGAAGCCTGTGCTCTTTTTTTCAAAATACTCTCCCTCTCTCTCGCACCCAAGCACCCCACCGCCGCCGGTCGGCCCCCGAGCTCCAAAGCGCCGCCTCCGGCACGTTGCCTCTACCTCTGCTATCGCCTTCAGGAGTCACTTCCACTCTATCGCTCCCAAAAGGCCCCATCGATGGCATTCCGAGCTCAGATCTGACGCCTCCATTACGCCATCAGCACGTTGCCTCTACCTTCGCTATCGCCTTCAGGAGTCACTTCCACTTTGTCGCTCCCAAAAGCCCCCACCGATGGCATTCTGAGCTCAGATCTGACGCCTCCATTATGCCACCAGCACGACACCTCCGTTGTTGCCTTCAGGAACCACTCCCTCTCTCTTGCCCCTAGAAGCCCCCACAGGTCACATTCGGAGCTCATATCCACCTTTGGCACATTGCCTCCTCCTCCACCCTCCTTCTTAGCGTTCTTTTTGCCTTGCTCTTCGAGTTTGGGGGCAAAGCGCAAAGGAAAATGTCCAAAACACGCAAGGTGCCGGCAAGAGGCAAAATAAAAGTCACCTTCTCGCTCCCCCAACCTAACATCGACATGAATTGGAAACACATGGACTTTTTGTCTCATTTTGGAAGAAAACAATGTATCATTAGTTCTGTTTGGATTTACGAGGGTGGTATTTGTAACCTACATCTGTTGGGTGTGTCGGTGTTGTGGTGTATAACTTGTTCTCCTTCAATTTTTTGTTTTTTTTTTTGTTTTTATCGAAGTTTTTTAGTTTAGGTAGGCTGTACTTTGCCTTTCTTGTAATCAAGCATCATCACTATTATTCTTGTGTTTGTTTGTTTTGCTTTGCTTCATGCTCTCGTTTGTCTTGAACAAGTAATAACTCTCGCTTGGACCCGATCATTACATCGGCTATGAACCTCATGATACGTGTAGATATCCCTAGATTTATCAAACTGAATGGCCCAAGTCACTTAGCTCATTATGGATTTAAACCAACAAATCTCTAGCAATCTAAAACAAATCTAAGCAAATTCCTTCAAGTTCGAACTGTACTTTTAATTCAAGAAATCCACCAGTAGAAATACAATATCACTATTCAATATCTCAAAAAAAAAAAGGAAAATCCTCTCGAACTCCCGAGACAAGATTTAGCTATAGGCATTTGTACAAGCAGAAACAAAGAAAAGAATAAGTCCCATCTAAGGCTAAAAACCATTCATGGCAGGGAACTACTCCAAGGGAGCAACATACGGTGCTTCTACAGAGGAAGAATAAACACCAAGACAAAGAGAAACAAGCCCCCTTCCTCCACTCGTCCTCTCCTCCTTCTCGTGATCCCCCAAGACCTAGTTGATAAACCCTCACGCTTGACATTTGCGTGTTCTGGACATTTTCCTTCGCGCTTTGCCCCCAAACTCGAAGAGCAAAGCAAAAAGAATGCTAAGGAGGGTAGAGGAGGAGGCAACGTGCCAAAGGTGGATATGAGCTCCAGATGTGACCTGTGGGGGCTTTTAGGGGCGAGAGAGAGGAAGTGGTTCCTGAAGGCAATAGCAGAGGTGTCGTGCCGATGGCGTGATGGAGGTGTCGGATCTGAGCTCGGAATGCCATCAGTGGGGGCTTTTGGGAGCGATAGAGTGGAAGTGACTCCTGAATGCGATAGCGGAGGCGGAGGCAACATGCCAGAGGCAGCGCTTTGGAGCTCGGGAGCTGACCGGTGGCGGTGGGGTGCTTGGGCGCGAGAGAGAGGGAGTATTTTGAAGAAAAGAGCGCAGGCTTCTCTTTTGGAACATGTAGAAGAGAGAGAGGAGAGAGAGTTTTGAATAATCGATGAGAGAAGGAGAAGAGGAGACCGGCGAGACTCAAACAATGTTGCTTTTTGTTGTCAGTCCAGACTCAAACAAGGAGAAGATGGAGCGTAGGCACGGGGTTTGAGTTTTTTTTGGCCTGACAAGAGTAGGCCCCCTGGGACACGTGTCGATCAGTGAAGGCTCTTCCCGTTTGCCACGCTGGCACACGATTGGCAGCCAATATTTTCTCCCTCCCCCTCTTTCTCTCTCACGCGTAAATCCAGTCAATTCCACCTGGTTCAACCGTCCAACCTGACAACGTGGATATACTTTTGCCAATGCGGATGCTATCGAGGACTCAAACTAGCAGAAAAGTTCGAACTCGGCCAAGTGGGTCTCGCCGGGCTCAAGGCTTAGCGGTCGCTGACAAAGGAGCTGATACGAGGCATATCTTTTGGATGAATGCGGAGTACTAAAGCAGTGAACAAACTTGGCACCATCCATTTGCAAGCAAGAAAGGAACTGATGAATTAGGACCTGTTTGTTAATCAATTAAATAATATTTGATTTTGTTATTTTGTTTTCGAGATTAGATTTGGCACAAAAATCTATTTGATAAAATTTTTATTCCCAGGAATTGATTTTGAACAAAGTCAAGAATAATAAAAAGTTGCCTTTTGTTCTAGAAAACAATTCCAAAAATCCAATTTAAGTTCTTTCTTTCTTCTTTCTTTTTCTTCTTTTCTCTTCCTCTTTCCTTTTCTTCTTCTTCCTCCCAGCCTACTACCACCCCATCATTGCTTGCTAGCCATCATTGCTAGCGCTAGCGATGGCCGACGAGCGGCTGGGCAAGGTTTGGTGAGCTCACTTGGCAACTGGCAAGCCTCATCAGTGGTTGGACAAAGCTCTCCTTGCTTAGCCATCGTCATCGGCATTAGCGGTGGCTGACGAGTGGCTGGACAAGGTCCAGCAAGCTTGCCTAGCTACCGGCAAACCTCACTGATGGCTAGACAAGGCTCTTCTCGCGCAACCATCAATGAGACTCAACCTCGCCAATCAACATGAGGCTAAGCCTTGCCAGGCTAGGGCGAGGCCAACCTCGCACTACTTGGGCAAGATTGGCTAGGCAAGGCTCAACCTTACTAGCTGGTGAGAGGCTGGGCCTCGCCAAGCTAAGGTAGAGTCGATCTCACACCACTTGGGCGAGCAAGGCTCAACCTCACCCAACTACTTGCCAACCACCGCTAGTGACAGCAACCGACCACAAAAGGAGGAGGAAGAAGAGAAAAGAAAAGAAAAAATATATAATAATAATAATTTAAAAAAATTAAGAATTTTACCAAATGCCTTCAAATGCTCAGAAATTATTTCTGAGAACAGAGTAAAAAAAAAATTTCTAATCAAAAATTATTTTTACAAACAAAATGGTTACCATTAGCACCCTTAGATTCCCCTTATTGAAGCCATTGCTTTTGCACTTTCACTGTAGACTGACATTGCATTAGCTAAACATCAAATGCTTAGGATCATGAATGACCTTGACATCCATAACTCAATTTGGTGGCAGGTCAGCAGCTTCAGTGCCAACCTGAGCGCTTCTTAGCGCGACTCAGAAGAACTGCATCTTCACCGATCATCCAAAGACATCACATCCAGGCGCTCTGTACGCGCCAACTCCAGCTAGACACACAACCGGCAAACATTCGAGAGGTGAACTAGCTGAGGAGACACCGTAGAGATTTAACGGTGCTGTGATTGCTGCAGTGCCTTGTCTTCTCCAAGCTCCACTCATTCACATTGCATCACTATGCAGATATCTTGATCTAATGTCTTAGAAGTGAATTTTTCATGTTTTTACACCATACCCGCAAATTCGGCGGGCTTTGTCTCAGTTGAGACATTGGGATTCTTCCAATCCACTGAGAATTTCTTACCCATAAGGCAGACATCCTGTTTCTCATATACTAGTGTAGTGGTTTCATTCTTCCAGTAAACAGAGCATGCTCTCAGGAATCAATGAAAGATGAAATATAATTCCAACTTTTTATATATATCAATTCACTGAGAAGAACTACTATACTTCTTTTTACAACCAAGAGAATCATCATTCCCTCTCGAGAGGCTTTTCCCTGTTAATGTCCAAAGGGGCAAAAAGAACTGCTCCTATTAAAGGTAACCAAAATCATCGCAACTTCAATGTTCTCATGCAAACAAACAAAATTGCAACGAGAACTCCAGCATTGAGCGGCATATAACATTGATCTCTCAATAAACAAATCAAGATTTCAAAGGAAGACTTCCATGCTTCATTGAAAGGGTGCATCGAGCAAAACCTGCACCTTTCCTCTTTCTTTTTTGGATAAGTAAATGTTTCAGTGACGCTCAACTGGCAACATTCTTGATGCCTATCTCACATGATTTAGTCTACATGGAGCACTTTCTTGTGCGTTAATCCTCTCCATTACGGATAGCAGCACCTTAAGCTACTACTGCCGACCATCTCAATACTTCAAAGGGGCTTCCCAACTTATTGTCAGCTCATTGACAAAACAAAAAGTTTATTCAAAGAGCACCAAAAGCATGTATAAGTTCAAATTAATTTACAATGTAAATCCACAAACTGATCATTGATACCAAAGCCTTTCTTACAATCAACAAACAGATGATCAAAACAAAGACCTTTCTTTCTTCAAGTTGAGACCACACGAATAGAAACCTACATATTGGCTCAAAAGCAGTCTCGTTCTTCTGGTACTGGGCTATTTCAGTATACATGAAAGTTCACATTTTGCAGGTGAGGAGTTGGAAACATAATCTATGAAGACTATATTCACTATGGAAGAATCAGTACAAGATCAAGTACAAGGAATACGATAGGTAGAGCTATCACGAGAGATTTATAACAACATACAACTTGACTCGTATAGTATCTTAGAACTCGAGCTGACAAAAAAGAACATCAACTGAATAACAAATGATGAAATCAATTAAATCTAAGCATCGCGTCCAGAAGCCATCAAGATGTAGAAGCCTTAACTGCTTTAAATGCAGGGTGAAGTAATCCAAGCTCATCTTTCACTTCAAGTGGATTGCCAGTGTCATTTCTAATCCTTTTAACTCTCCTGCTAGCAAGCGATTTATGCGTGAAGCCATACATTTGCAAAATCTGGTTATCGCCAAAGTTAAATGCACGATCCATCTGCTTCAAGCACCTCTCAACCGGGTAGTCACCAAACTTACCACACGGCTTGCACCCGACAAAGTGAGTCACAAGGGGCCACCGATGATCGCCCAGGCCAGGATGATAGTTCTCAATCATCTCCTCATATCTATCCACCAAAATCCCCCAATAACCGTGCAAATAGTAAGCACTCTCCAAGTACACCTTTTCTCCCCACTTATCTCTCTGGGTTGCAAGTAAATACACCATTGCGGACTGATCGTCAGCTTCGAAAACTGGCCTATCCTTAAGTTCCCTAGTCAAAATCTTCCCTGCCTCTTCCCTAATCTTCCCCTTAGGGCCCATTGGGGACCAAGCATCAAGAATGTCCAGCGACCACTGACAATTCCTAAGCAAGAAGCTACCAGTATTCAACCCAATCCAGTTCTTCTGATCATACACCATCTCATTCCAACCATGCATCACAAAATTAGAGTCCTTGTACCTCTCCCATGGAACCTCGAACGCCATATCAGTGAACATAGCATCACTGTCCATCCACCACAAGAACTCAATCTCCGGATGCGACAACAGCAGCTTCCTAATCAAAGGCAATTTAGCCCAAAACCCAGCCATCTCAGCATCTAAGAGCGCCATATTATAAAAGATCTCAATACCGTGCAACCTACAATAATCTATCTTATTCTTGATTGATTTCAGCAAGTAATGATCACCGACTGGGTTCTCGCACGGCTTCGGAGACGAACCTGTGACCAACAAAACCCTAGGCTTGTTCGGCCTAATGAAATTGGGGTAATCGGGATTGTTCTTCAGCCACTCGGCCCTCTGCTCGTCCCAATCTGATATCCTCGGCCCCAGAGTGTACGGCTTGCTCGGATCCCGCTTCTCCTCCTCGCCTTCGTCGACGAGGATCTTGGATATGTCGAACGTCTCGTAGCTATTCGAGGACGACGACGATCCGGACTGGGCCGACGACCCGGACTGAGCCGACGACGACCGGCCCGACTCGGTGGCGACCTCCTCGAGCACGCGGTGGGGCTCCACGCGCTTCCGCGAGTAGAAGTGGCCGCGGAGATCTTCGAAGTCCTGCTCGGGCGTGCCGAACTTGCCGGCGCCGATGGTGCCGCGCAGGACGATGACGGTCATCAGGAGGCAGAGGACGGTCACCTTGCCGTGCCGCATCGCCCGCCGGATCTGGTACCCCCGGCGAGCCCCCAACCACTTGTCCAGCATCCCTCACGCGCCCGAGATCCGCCGGATCGGAAGGACGGCGACCACCACCACCAGCAGCGACGCGGCGAGAGACGATGGAGGCGCTTCCGGATCTAGAGAACGGGAATGGCGGTCGCCGGGAGAGCGATCGGCCGCGGCGTCGAACCAGAAGAGAGAGAAAGCTAGAGAGAGAAGGTTAGAGGGAGAGAGAGAGAGAGAGAGAGAGAGAGAGTGAGGAGCAATCGGAAATGGAGGATTTTACGTGGAAGGAGACAAGGGAAGAGGAATACAGAGGAGAGAGAAAGTTTAGAGAGAGAAAGTTAGAGCGTTGGCACCGACAGCGTTTTGTATTTATCGGATTTTTTTTTTCCCTCTCTTTTCTTTCTTTTGTAAGGAAATGAAAAAGAAAATTATCGTTGTGACTTTCCATTTTTATTAGCCCTTATTCCCCTCGCTTTCCTTTATTTTTTTCCGAATATTTATCTGTTTTTACGCGTGAATCGTATTTTTCGGGTCGGATTTATCCGGGAAATAGGAAAATTATATTTTTTGCTTTTTTTTTTTTTTTGAAACTGGATGCAAGGCATAATTGAACGCATTGTCTGCGGTCTGAAAAAAAGAACTGGCACCAGTTCGATCTTTCATAATCTAAGACAGAGACAACGGGGCGGTGTGCTCGGATCCGGGTGGATCCGGCCCGGGTGGATCCGGAATTACCGGGAGGCATGGTTTTTTCTTGTTTTTTTTTTTGGTAGAATTTTCGAGAATTTGTTATGAGATGGACGGCTGCATCTCGCCTGACCCTGTTGCTCTTTTCTTTTTTCCTTTTTTTTTTTTGGTTAATTTTTATTTCCCGAGAAGGTCTCCAAGACATTAAATCGAAAATCGGGCCCCCTAAACTAATCGAATATTTACTATCCCTCTTAAGTTTTTTTTTTTTTAACAAATATCTCATAATGCACATACGATAGACTGAGGATGAACATATCGGACCAACCATACTTAGATCAATCGGTTCTGAGCGGTTCCCGAGGACTTCAGTCCAATTTTCGATTCCATAAAAATGAAACTTATGATTTTCGATCCAGATCTTGTGTCTAAGAGGAAACAAACCAAACCGAACTAACGAACCAAGTTGACTATATTTTTTTAATTTTTTATTTAAAAATAAGTAATAAATTCTAAAATAATAATAAGTCTACTATTTTATTTTCGGAGAGATTTACTCGGTCCATCATGTGCCATTTTGAGGGAAAGATTTACCTTTAGAATATTGAAATTTGGAGGCGGAATTGCCAATCCTAGGTGGGACCGAACCGGATCGAGAACTGATTAATCCTATAATAGACGGCTTCAAATTTGCAAGAACAACCTTTTGCTTTATAGAAATTGTAGATCACAAGATAAATAATAAGAGGGATTTTTTATGTAATAATTCTAAAGTAAGAGCTAGGCTTGAAACTACGGTGATTCTTAAAAATGACTTATTTTGATTAAAAAAATTATAAAGAAAATATTGAGGAAAAAATAAATGTAATATGAATAGATTGTTTAAGTGATAGGCAAGTAATCTTTATTAAAATAAGCGTTCATCTTTCTCGATTTCACATCTACATTGGCTCTCATTAGTCAACATAGTGGTGGAGCACCACCACCGCTGAGTGCTCGAATGCACTATTATTATTATTATTATTATTATTATTATTATATAGAAAGTTGGTTTCAGTTTTATTATATATAAAAGAAAACACTCTTATTAAAACAAAAGGATGGCTAATGAAAAACCGTGAAATTGCACACGAATATGATTTAGCCTCCGTTTATTTCACAAAAAAATTATGATATAGAAAATATTTTTCTAAGAATAATCGCTTATATCGATTACAAAAATGAATGAACGTAAGATATTCTTATGGTTCATAAAATTGTTTAGACATAAATTATTGTTAGTAATAAAAATATTTTTTATCTTTATTTTAAGCAATATGAGTGATTATTATTATGAAGATATTTTTCAAAAATGATTCATTTTTCATGGGGCCTTATGTGTTTACTCTATTTCTCCCCAACTCTATTAATAATATGGGGAAAGTAAACTACACAAGGGATGACACGGATGAATATATATCGTTATTGTGTAGAAATAAATGAAAAGATCGAACAAAATCTCAAAATAAAGTTGTGAATTTCCATCAATG
This sequence comes from Corymbia citriodora subsp. variegata, assembly GCA_014858505.1. Lineage (NCBI taxonomy): Eukaryota > Viridiplantae > Streptophyta > Magnoliopsida > Myrtales > Myrtaceae > Corymbia > Corymbia citriodora. The sequence goes on from CM026414.1 coordinate 17,156,286, forward strand.
GTAGTAAAAGACAAATTAATGGAACATTTCCAGTGAGGCAAATTCACTTGTCGTAAATATTACAGTACACTCGTTTGGATAGTAAAGAGTACTCTTATGTTTAACATTGGACAATAACTCGACGTTGGGTGGATTTATCAATTTAGTCATAATCTACTATACAAATATCAATTCAATCCTAATTTTTTTAATTTTGTTAATGTAATCTTAAACTTTTGCACGAAATTTCAAAGTAGTCTTTTCGTCCAATTTTTACTAAAAACTCCTGACATGGTGGTCCGTAATTTGTCCACGCCAACATGTCACGTAAGACAGCCAGTGATGATTGGACGCCACGTCAAGCCGGAAGAATTATATTGAAATTTTCTGCAAAAGTATAGGGCTGCTTGAATATCTTTTGATTACCTGTGATTGTAATGCAATAATAGAATTTTTCCAATGTATTCTTCTGACTTGTGGGGAACAAACAAGAAAAAAAAATTGTAAAACGCCGAACAAATTAGATATGTTGTGGGGGCAATATGAAAAAAATTTGGAAAAATTGAGCTCAAGTAGTATTATTTAGAAAAGACTCCCATACTGTATAAATAAGAGAAGCTTCCATAACAAAAATCTGACCTTTAGTATATCAAGGAATATATTCTGTAAAAAAAAAAAAGAGAGGAATATATTCTATAAAAGAAACCGTATTTAATATTTGAAGTCGTTTACTATATCATACTATCTAATGAAAAATCAAAAGAATAGTACATTTACTTGCGTGAATTCAATGCGACATTCTAATATTATATCAATGATTGGCATATAAGTTTATCAAAATCGAAGCTTTATCACGAGTATAATAAGACGTATGTTTTATATGCGTAGAGTTTGTTTTATTACATCTGCCGAACCAGTTTAAAATATTTGCATAATTATTTGCTTGTGCATTTTAGGTAATTGATTGTATTTAAATTGAATTTTAAAGTATTTAAACCATTCTAGTATGCAATATGCCCAAGCTCATCCGTGCACATAGTATTGGATATGCATTACCAATACCCCAAATTTTAATAATTGATTAGCAAAAAAAAATACTAAATTTATTATTAGTGTGTTAATTCAATCCTAAACATTTTAATAGTGTTAATTGAGTTCATTTTGTCAATTTTAATTAGAAATCGCTAACATAGATGCTGGCTATTCTAAGTGGTACAACTATTGACGTGGACATTTTAATAATATTTTGATTTTATATTTTTACTTTTTCTTTTTTTCTCGAAATGAAGGGTCGGGATGTCCTTGCCAGCACTGGACAAGGGTGTTGTGGCCCTTGCTGGCTTTGGGCAAGGACCACGATGCCCTCATCAACCAAGTGAGAGCGCACAACCCCTCGCCTAGATTCAACAAGGGTATTCTGGCCCTAAGTCCAAGGAAAAAAAAGTTAAGAAAACGAAGGAAAAAAAATTATTAAAAAAATTGATCAAATGGATATAATTGGCAATATTTAAAAAATCTAAAATTCAATTGGCACAATTGAAAATTTTAGAATTGAATAATAGATTTATAACTTTTTCGGTAATTTTCCCGACAAGAGGGATGTGGTTTTGATAAGTATAATATATTAGCCATCATTATTAGTGTTAAGATAGTCCACATCATTTGTTCATAAGATTTATATATATTTTTATATACATGCGGTCTCCCTTCATTTATAAGTTTAAACTTTGGGATTGCATATTTTGCTACGGTATCATGCATTAGTCTGCCAAGTTTATTTTATGCGTGCTAGCCTCCGGTCCGTCGAATTTCATTCTTCGTCTGACTTGTATATCATATCATTTGTCCACATGTGACCTCCTTTTACCCATTAAAATTTTAGGTTGAACCTTCTATAATCGAAATAGGATAGTGGAACGATTTATCAATGCTTCGATCCTATACTGTTGCGAGCAAAAGCACATGATGTGGTCGGCGCGTCATTATTAAATTAATGGATCCGGTCAGTCCAAGCACGTCTCTAGTAAAGAAAGGGCTTGTCCAGGCAGCTGGCGACCCGAATGAGCTCACGTTTTACTACTACCTCGTGGTCCTAGGTGAGACCCCACGTCTAATGTTGGCAAATCACAATATTTTTATCATTAGTCAAAAGCTTTGTATTAGTGGGAATTCTTTATAAATGAAGATGATTGAACCCGGGTATTGAATTAATGCTTAAGAAATGTTCATGTGCATAAAGAATTTAGACCACGAATATGTTCCATTCTTCGTGTTGAGTACAACGAATTTCGTGTTTGGGTTATCTTTATGAGCTTTAATCCAGTTCTAATGCAATTTATAATATTATCGGGGATATTCCACAAGTTCGAAGTTTACTTATGCAAGATCGGTTTTGTCATAATGATAAATTATATAAACTAGTGTAATGATAAAAGGGATAAAGACATAAATTTGTTCTGAATTTTAGTTCAATATGTAATATGGTTATTGAATTTTATTTTGTTTAATGTAGTTTTGTGAACTTTATCTAATATTTAATGTGATCCTTGAACTTTTAATTTATTTAATGTAGTTCTTGTACTTTTGGTGATTATTCAATTTAGTCCTTCAACTATATGAAAATGTTCAATGTTGTCTTTCCATAAATTCAAGTTCAATAATGATATTGAATATTGTCATATAGTTTATGGACTAAATGAACATGTACCAAAAATTCAAAAAATATATTAAACAATTTAAAAGTTCAGGGACGATATTATATATTGGGATAAATTTTAGGGATTATATTGAACAAATTAAAAGTTCATGAACTATATTACACATTGAGTAAAAGTTCATAACCATTTATTTTATTTTCCATGACAAAAAGAAATCTAGTAAAGGAAGAAAAAGAGGTTTCAGTTATTTTAGGAAATTGATCTAAATTCATACGCTAATTTAAATTTATAGTAAATGAGAGATTCGCGAGATAATTTGATTATGTTGTTGACCAATTTACATTTCGGTTCGCCAATAGTTTGGGAGTATCTGGTTATAATTAATCTTATAGTAAGTATGGGCAATGTTATTTTTGAGTTTGCATTATAATAGAGAGATATAGGAAACTATGAGTGCTGAATTTTGAGAAAATGTTTCTCATTTCTTGATGAAAAAGCTTGTATTCAGACAATTGTCAAGATTAATTTTCTGTCTATGAGCGGTTCCATGTTCAATAACATGATATTGCGCTTCTGATTTATAGTGCCTTTAGTTTCGAATTTGATCCTACAAATTGTGATAATCTAATATATGACATTAACAACATGGGTATTACAAAAAAGACCTCAAGAAATATCCGAAAAAGCATCTAAAGATAAAGATAGGAGTCTTTTCGACAAAATAAAAGGGGTACTTTTGTAATATCTTTACGCCTAGTGACTCATGGAAGTCGGTCCGAGGTTTCATGCGGTTGTGATAAGAAGTGCATGAGTAAGTGATCGGATGAGATATGAATCAAAAGTTTGGTCACTCAGGACCTCAATAAAATTCATTAGGAAAGTTTGCGAGTGACCCGGCTATTTTAAGAAATTGCACTGAGGCCCAAAATACGAGAAATTGTTGCAATTGGACGAGTATAGAGGAAACATCGCATGTCATTGTATTCCCCAAAACAATAATTGTATGAACATTCACTGGATAACATGCAAAGTTGGAAATGCTGTCTCCCACCAATTTCCTGCGTATTGTTTAGTTTCGGTACCAGAGAAACGGAAATAAAAAATTAGAAACAAAGAAACAAAGCCAGAACAAATCTAATTAATTTGCCTCTAAGGTTGCGATGCGGCACGTTCCTAATTGACTTTCGAGGTTGGGAAATTTATTCCTGGTTTGGGGTGCTCTGGCCATGAAAATAAGAAAAAATAAATATTTGTGACATGATGGAGTGGTTCAAATGTGGGTCTTGAGATCACCGATCTTAGAGTGTATCAAATTGTGATCTAAATTTTGAAATTTACCCGATCAAAAAATCAATTTTAGATTTTTGGAATTGAAACCCGATCTATCCATCTTGGGACCAGTATGGAATCAAACCCTCCACATCCGCCCAAGAACCAGTTTTCTCATTCTTTCTCTCTTCGATTTGGTATATTCAGATTCTTTCTTTACATTTTTTCATTTTGTGCAATCCCGATCTGTAGTCATGGAAATATAATATAGATAGAGAGAGGGATCCGACAGATTGACTGATCAAAAGAGAGCACCATCCATGAGGCCAGCCAGCAAATTGAACTAGTCGACAAAATTGGTCTAGGCTGGTTTGGTTAAAAAGTTCAACCGTGCCCGATGCTCATCTCTATATTCTGGAGAAAGGAAAGGGGCAAATTAAGCTCATATATTAGATGGTGAAGTTCAAGATTTTCCGGACTCAATTTGTTCTCTTGGGAGATTTAACTTGGGGTCGATCAACCCAATACGGGTACTGCAAAGTGTCGGGTTTAGAGATTCGTGGGCATCGTAAGAGAGATTTCATCTGATTAACTTGCACTATGGACTCTAAAATCCAAATGTGACTGAGCTCGTCCATCCAAGTTACACAAATAAGAATTCGAAGCACGCGAGGAATTCATGCTAATTGAGTTGGGTAGGGATTCCAATTGATTGAAAGAAATACAAGAACAGGGTTCACAGATTTGACATTATGGTGTAGAAAAACTATTCATATTTCCTAGCCGAAACATGTAAGTGGGATAGGCAACATGCCCTTCCTGCCTCATGTCTATTTTCTAGACACGTCATTTAGGAATGATTAGTTTCGGGGTGGATTGGTAGTCAGTTTGCAAAATTGGGAATTGACCCACCTAGTCCTTAAATAGGACCAGACCAGTTCAACTCGGTTCCGGGGTCGGTGATGTCTTCTTCTTTTTTTGGTTTCTTTATTCCCTATAAGTGGAATTTTCTCAACATTAAAAGCAAAAAAAATTTACTAATTGGGATTGGTTTCATAATACAAAATAAAAATAAAAATAAAATCTTAGCCATTTTGTCGATCCAATCCAGCGGTCCAATTCCTTATGTGGAACCAGGAATGGGATTGATTCTCTCTAGAATCACTCAAAACTGACCGGTTCAATCTAGTTCAATCCAATTCTCAGATTGAATTGAGATTGATGCAACATCCCTAATGTCAACCTTTACCCCAGTGAGGGAGCATGATAATTACATTGGACCTAATCATCTGATGTCAATGGGGCCCTAAAATACATGGGCCATACAAATGTGCCCCTAAATTTCTTGCTTCTTTTTCCCCTTAGAACTAATTTTATCTATAATAAATGGGTCAAAGCAAATAAGAGAGTCAAACCATCTTAAGAGAAAATTCTCAATTAAGAGTTCGATTAGATATTCTTAGTTTGGCTTGCACCTAGGAGTTGGGTATTAAAATATCACGCATTGCTTGACCATGGAATATGTATGCTTTTTATAGAAGCGTAGTCTCTTTCTACTTATAGTTTCAAGGTTTTGAGTTTAATATTTGCATATCCATTTGTTTCACAAAAAATTTATGTCTAGAAAAGTATTTTTTTAAAACGATATCTCATATCGTTTACAAAAATAAATCAACGAAAAATATAATCGTTCACAAAAATATTTAGCCATTAATTGCCATCGACAATGAACAAGTCTTTAGTTGGTTACTTATTCTAAGTGATATAATCAATATTTTTTAGGAATTTTTTTATTAAATCTTTCGTTTTTGAGAAAGAAATAAATAAATTTGAAATAAACTAGATAGATGCAGTGATGATTCGGCTCAATAATTCATCTCTAGTACTTCATGGCGCGAGCAAAAGGACGTGAAGGGGTTGAAGGGGTGCCATCATTGCATCGATGAATCTAGTCATTCCATGTACGTCTCCAATAAAGAAAGTGCTAATCATGCACCTGGTGACCTGAATGAGCTCAGTCTGGGTACCTTATTTTCCTGGCTGAGACCCCACATATAATGTCTATTTTATCAAAACCTTGGGATTGTATTGATGCCGAAGATATGTACATGTGCGTCCAGATTAGACAAGCAAGACCAAGATTGTTCCTATAATATCCCAAAATTGAAATTTTACGCCTAGCGACTCCTCCACGGTAGTTCGAGGTGTGTACGAAGTATGAATTTAAAAATAGAAAAGAGCGATTCAAAGGTATAAGTCTTGAAATTAAAATTAAGTTTTTAGAGAAACTAGGAACATAAAATGCCCTCTCTAAATTCAAAACAAAGCCACTATTGAGAATCAAACTACATGTCCCAATAGCTTCCATGTGCGAACGTATTTTGTTTTCTGAATAGATGCTTTATTCACTTCCCATTGACTTCCTGTGATTTTGAAAATCCTACAAGGAATTGAAAATGTAAATTGTAGAATCGAAATCAATCCACAAAGTGTTGTGATTCACATCAACCATATAAGATTCGTAACAAATACAAGAGATTGGATTACCTTTCTCAAGTTAGGCCTTAAATTTGACATAATCCTTCTTCATATGTCCCTTCTTTCTATAGAATAAATATTTGGATTCTTTCTTAAGGTCAACTTAATAAGGTATTTTACCTTTTCCCTTCTGCTTACCATAACTTTTATTTTTACCTTGTGTTGCTAAATGAGCACTTCCTCCCAACTCTATAATTAGCATTTCTTCCTCTTAAACACACATAGCCATGAGTTCATTAATTGACCATTTATTCTAATGTGTGTTAAAGAGTGTTCAAAATGTAATACACAAAAAATGATTCGAATATCTCAACTTCAAGGTTTTTTAGCTAAGCTGCAATGTCTCTCATCTTCATGATGTGCTCATGCACACCTCTAATACTAGTGAGCTTTAGAAATAAAAACTTCATAATCAAAGTCATGGCATGCACTTTTTCAAAACTCTCAAACTATGTATTTATGGCTTCCAATAAAGCCTTATCATTACTATGCTGAGTGATCGAACCATGGATATTATGAGACAATTTTGTCCTTGTGGACATCACACTAAGGCGATTAGATTGTTCTCACTATTCATAAAGGGCTATCTTGGCTGCAGTGCTCGTAACAGTAAGAGCATGTGGTTTGTCTTTCCCTATAGCATAGTCAATGTCCATGCACCCCAATTGAAGAAATATTAACTCACTCCAAACTTTATAGTTTTCACCATTCAACATGGGAACATCACTCTTAAATTCAAAGAATTCATAGGTTGTCAAATTGCATATTAAATAATCATGTTTATGTCACAAAATATGAGGCAAAACTTCATAAATCATGTTTTACCAATGTAAAACATAGTACAAAATATGAATCACATAATATAAAAACTGCCCGTGAGCTAAGTTTTTAATTTAAATATATTCATAATAACTTCATGAAGAAACTATCATATTATATTCATTTCCTTAATCCCTGTGAATAAATTAAGAAAAATAATTCAACATTTCAACCTAATTAATCGTATTAATATAATGAAAATTCCCATGGAATAAAATTCATCATACTAATAGGATTAATTACAATCAATTTCCATTTCCAAATGTGATCCGAAAGCTCTTAATAAATAATTTAACTAATTAAAGATGGCATGGCTACTCTCTAATTAATTAAAATATATAGATCACTAGACATTTTAATTTCATGTATAAAATACTCACAAGATGCATCAAGGGCTAAATAGTAATATATACCACTAAGAGCAAAACAGTAAACACCTAGCTAATGACAGAACTGTAAATTAACGTACTAATGGCAAAACAGTAAATTATTCACAAAGGGGCAAAACCGTAAATTCAAATGACAATGGGCAAATTGGTAAAATAATCGGGTTAGGGGCAAAATCGCGATATCAGCCAAAAAAAACTAAAGCAAAAAGGTAAAATGAAGGCGGGTAACGCTAATCCAGAGCACGTACAGCACACGCGCCTACCCTCCCCGTAGGCACATGGCTCTCGCGCACCTTTTCACCGCACAGGCGATGGCATCCACGCCCTTGGCGGTCGCCACGCGCATGGCGTGTAGATTCCACGCGCCTGCAAACCGCAGCGCACGTGGACCCCACACGCTTTCCTTCCCCCCGTGCGAACGACCGATTTTTGGTCGTTCTCGCTGCCTATTTCTTCCTTGGCAGCCACTTTAGACCAAAATAATTCATGGATGTCGGAGAACACCTCGACACGACCGCATTGACCCAAAAATCAGCACAAATGACCAATAAATTAGTCTAAACCAAGCAAAACTCCCACTATGCAAACCATTTATCACCGCGACTTTCACCATCTAATTAGCATCTGGCGATCACCAATATGCTGGA
>CM026414.1:17167818-17346598 GCA_014858505.1 Corymbia citriodora subsp. variegata
CGCGGGGTGTACCTGAACAACCTAACAGGGCTAGCTACCTTCTTGTCACTCGTTCTTATCAAGGACTTATCCTGGAACGTCTCGGCTGAAGTTCTGGTCGTGCTCTTGATATGCAGTTCCATGGGCGTCCTCACAAGCTTTTGCACCGAGTTCCCGCTCTGGACCTCCTTTCTTGCATACTCTCTCTACCCAATTTCGATCCTGCTTCTCTACGTCCTCACTAGTGTTCTGGGCTGGTCTTAGGGCTTTCCTCTTTCCGCTATTTTGGAGAATCCAACGATGAAGGAGAACAGTGTTTTTAATTTCAGCAGTTGCAGTGGCGCATCATCGAAGGCCTTGAATTTGATCACTTATTGTAAAAGCTATATTTTCTTGTCATCTAGAGATTTTAGGTCTAATAATCAGGCGACCATGGGGGGTCAAATGAGTATTGTGATGCCTTTTCAGATAATTTCCTCACTTGAAAATGGTGCTTAACGCCATGTTTGGTAACCTCTCTGTTTCCTATTTTTCTGTTAATCTGTCCTCTAAAACAAAAAAATAATAGAATTCCATTTAATAATGTCAACTAATTTTCTACTCTTCAGAACAAATTAGTGGTTGGGGAATGGATTTGAAATAAAAACCAAAAGTAGAAAAACCTTACTTCTTTATTCCTATAAACAAAAAGAGAAATAAGGTCATTTTAGAAACATAAGCTCAACCTAACCTAATGTTCATCTTTACGCAGTCAACACAAATTATGTTCTCTTGAACTGCTCCAAGTCCCAATTTTTCGGAATAAAAATAAAAAATAAAAAATTTAGGAAAATATTTACAAATTACGTTTTGAGTAGTTATACAAGATTTTAATGTTAATTGTAGTTTAGAATTATTTAGCATAAAAAATGTGAAAATCTTTTTATGAAAATTGGATTCATAACTGAATAAGCTTGTGGGACTTTACTATAAGGATTTTTCAATGTCGTTTTCTTTCAGAGACAATGCTAGGTTGCGCAAGCTTGGCGACTCCAAGCAACATTTGCTCTTCTTCTTGTAGCTAAAAAAGCTTGAAAGGTCTATGCACTTGTTCATTGAAAATGCCCAAAGATTTACTATTAACCTCCTTAGATTATGAGTTATAAACTAATAAGACTCTCTATTGCCATTTCTAGCCATCCATCTTTAACTAACTATTACATTGGATTTCTCAAGTCATCTTAGAATATCTTGATCAACTAAATAATTACAAAAGTCCTGTTTTATGCAAACATGAAATGTTATGTCTTGACATTTTTATAATTAAATGAAAAAAATTAGGAATAGGGGTATACCAAACGTATTTCTATTCTTTTTTTTTCTAGAAATAAAAATTTTGTGTGGTTACCAAATGCATTCTTCTACTTAAAAACTCATCAAGGGACAATAAATAGAAAAAAACTATTTCTAAACAAAAATTATTCTCGAAAGTAGAAATGTTATTAAACACGTCCTAATTGTCCACAGGTGTCTATGTTAGTCCGATGCATCCCATGTCTAGTGGATAATTATTTAGTATTCTATCAACGACACAAATTGGGTTTGGGACTTATTGACTCTGTATAACCCTAGCTCTACTCATGCTAGTGCCGCAGCGGGGAGGTAGTGATGGAATTGCTCAAAATGAACGGTATCTATAATTCAACTAAATGCTCTGTTATAGGTATATGATCCTCTTTGATAATGTACATGAGGGTCGCCAACACAGATTGCCCCTTCCTGCCCGGTTCACTAATTAAAAATAGGGAAAAGGAATATGGCAAGGTTGTTCAACTCTTGATCACGCTTGACAGCAACCCTCTCCCTCTCATGATCTACCATTGGGACAAATTATCATACAAGTGTAGTAAACTAATCATGAAAATTTGTGCGTCGTATGAGCCCCATACTGGTCTAACTAGATGTGACAGTCTGGGTTCATTTTAGTACATTAGTTTCATTGAATAATATTCTTACTCATCTAGCCTTTTCCTTATCCTTCCTATTATGTTGAAAAAAATAAAATTTTTATTTCATTTTTAGTTTTTTCTCCTTATTTATCTAGCCTTTTTTGTTTCTACTAACATAAAATGACATTTAATACAAATTTAGGAGAAACACAGTTTCAAAAGCCACATAGATAGCAAGTAAAAGTAAAGCACATCAACCAACAAGGTTGTTAGCCTTGTGGTAAATTGGTCACAAATCTTCCACAAATTCAATTAATGTCGTAAATGAACTTTTGAACAGCTTGTGCTACATTTTCTAATTGTACCCCACACCTCATGTTAAGAGACATCCTAATTGCTCATTTTACATTTTGTAGCGGGTGTAGTGCATTTATAATAAAGGCGAGAGGGGTAACAATCCGCACTTCTATTTATAAAGAAAATAAAGAACAACAGAGAATGATCTAATGGCTAATTAAGTACATGCATTAATTAAAGCATGGCGGATCAAAGTTCATCAAGTCTTTATGGAATAATCCCTGAATTTAAATCCTCTCTTTTCTAGGCATTATCTCCATTGTCCGATAACTCTCAGTTATAACATATGGTTCTATTTGAAATTCCAGATTTACCAATTTAACAAAACCACCTACTCAATAAGTTAGAAGCAAATCGAGATCAAATCTAAATTTTGAATGCTCGAACACTCTAAATTCAAAAGGGATAAATGCACTAAAAGTCCTAACCTTGTCACAAAAGTGTAATTAAATTCTAAAACTTTCAAAAATACAATTAACTCATATAACTTGTCAAAATTGGTGCAACATTGTTTTGGTCCAACTTGGTTTTGGAAAATAATAACATAGATTCTTTTTATATTTCATACATGACACTAATCTGGATAAAACAACATCGTTTTGGTCCAAATATGATTTTTTAATATAAATTTTATTTAAATTATATTAAACTGAGAAAACTTAATTAGAAGAAAAAAAAAAAGAGGAGGAAGAGACAGGACCATTGCTGCCCTACCGTCACTAGGAAGGCCAGTGATTGGGCAAAATAGTTGGTAGGGATGTCGAGCATTGGCTAGGCAAGGGTCGACCCTTGCCCAAGTTTGGCCAAGGGCCACTATTATTAAGGGCTGACAACCTTCACCCAATCTGGGGGAGGGCCGCAACCCTCACTTATGGTTGGTGAGGGTCACCAACCCCTAGACAAGGCTCAACAACCCTTGTCAACCATTCCTCCACCATCACTGGCCCTTTTCGATGATGGTGCGACAATGATGGTGACACGGGGGGCAAACTCTCGCTTGCATCTTCCTCCTCTTTTTTCTTTTTTTCTTTTTTTTTAAAGTTTCTTTAGTTTAGATAAATTTTGTATTAAAAATCAAAGTTTGACCAAAACTACATTATTTTAGCCACTCATCACCATGTAAGAGAGAAAATATTAAGAAACACCATGTCAGCATATACCATTAGCTAAGTTGAACGAAGTTAATAGAATGAGTACCAATTTGACAAGTTTTAAGTCAATTTTAGGACTCGATTACACTTATCCCAATTCAAAATATATAAATTTTAAAACGTAATGGTTGAGGAGAATTCGAAATTTGGTGAGCATGTACAAAACTTAGCAAGTGATTCCAACTATACACATTATATAGGAAATTTACATAGGAATGAGTCAGAATTTGTAAATAGTGATTGCGATTTTCTCAAATGGAACCTAGAATTAGCACAATTGATTAGGGCATTACGGATTTAGCAAGTGTAGACTACTCATTGAAATCTCACCAATTAAGTGCAAACTACTTTAGATGTCACTTATGTAGGCCAAAGGTATAAACTCAATAAAATCGATTCATGGGGCTCATAGAATATTTCATGAACTTTGAGATAGTTAGGTCTCCACATTTGTGCTCATGGATCATTAGAAAATGAAAATTCTCAAAATGTCATTATCCCAATAGGACATCTATCCTATATATTAAAATTAACAAACTTAAGTTTTTAATGATTTAAAGAAAAGGAATGCTTATTGTCCGCATAATATTTTGAACACTCTGAAAAAATGTGAAGTTTTGTTATTAAATTATCATCAAAAAGCCATGCGTAAAGTAGGAATTGGGAATACTAAAAGGATCAACTTTTTTGTCCCTATGATCACAACCTTAACCCCAATTCAGGGCCTGTTGGGGGGTGGACTTATAGCAAAGCAAAGTTTAGGTCGACTTCACCAGCCTATCTTCCTCCAAGAGTATTTTCATCTACAAGGACTGCCAGCAATAGTCCCTTCAATAAAGAGCCCAATCTAGTTGTATTCCTTATTTTAATGTGCCGATACTTGCACACTCTATACCCCTTGGTCTAAGTTGTATATCTTTCTTCCCCAATAGGGTGGGAATATCCCTATGTTTTACGTACCAAAGTTCAAATGAAGTAGTTTAGAGACTTACTTAAGCTCGATGAGCCCTATTATAGGAGGAAGTCGATCCCACAGCATGGTCGTCCCATGATCGTAGCGTACGCTATCACATCATATTATTAGTCTAACACCAAATTCTCATTTCTTGTCTCAAAGCACAAGTTGATACTTTGGTACCATTATTCACCCAATCCATGGATAATTCGCCATTGTCACTAGCTCGAAGGATCATATCTTCATCATTGACTAATATAGGATTGCCATATGAATTAAATCGATTGAGCTAGATTGAACATTCAATGAGTAGAGCACAATTGTGAAGTGAATCTACTTGAGGATCTTGTGCACATATTATCACTTATTCTTACTATTAATATTTTATAGTAAAAACTCTCATTTCTTGCCTACAATTACTCTTAACCTTAATCACCCAAACAATCATATATTTCTAACTCTTCAAGATAAGTGAAAACATTAGGTACTAAATTGGGTTGATCTACTTAATATTTTTGGCTTTGTTGCTTGATGGTTGTTAATTTTAATATAAATTTTGATGTTAAGTATGAAAAGTTATAATGGTTGTTTGTTGAAATATTGTGTTTGTTTGTCCTGAATTGTTAAGGCTCTACATGATAAATTGTAGTTAATGGATGTCCGTAAAATTCAATAGGATGAAAATGGTAATAGTAAAACTATACTTGAAAGTAATATTTTTGGGATCTGACTAGGCAATCAATTTACTAGCAAAGTGTTGCTAACATTCACATTGTCAATTATTTAAAGTGTTAATATTCACATTGTTGATAATTTAAGAAGTTGTTCATATTGTTGATTATTTGCATTTTCAATGTTTACGTTATTGATTTATAAGTATAAGTCTTAAATTATCAATTTCCTATTTATGGCTTTTGATTGATGATGATAGCTTGGCATGGAAAAGACAAGGAAGATGCATGTATGCATGTAATAATTCAATGTATGAGAAAAGACAAATTATTGTAATGTATATGGTAATTATGTATGTCTTTGATGTCAATTGATTAAGACCTTTGCCATAGCCTATTTGCCATTAAGCGAATTCCCATGTATAAGTACGTGAATAAGAATCTGGAGTTAGCCAAATATTCTATCATATATGACGATTTTCTATAAGTTTGAGATGATATGAAATCCTATGATGATATGGTCATTGTGGCCATAATGTAACATGACTCACATAGTTATAGCTTGACATGGCTTTTGTAATTATGATATGAGATGACTTGTATAGTCACGGTATGACATGATTATTGTAGTCATAATGTAATATTAAGAAATGACTATTATCATATGGATGTATACTAGTGTATTTTTCTTTACTGATGTAGAGAACACTTGTGATAAATAGGTTGAGGTGTAACAAAGGGTATGCATGATTTCGTCTCCTATGAGTTGGTGGTCTTGTGAATTGAGAAGGTTTTAGCTAGTGGCATGTATGAATTCACTTGTGTATGTGGTGATGAACTCCAATGATAATTATGAGCTCACCCATGTATGCTTGTGAGCTTCATAATAAGTATGAACTTGCTTTTATATACATATTCTTGTATATAATAATAAGCTACTAAGTCACATTGGTGTATCATTAAAAAAGAACGTCATTTGATTGCTTTTGGGTGAATGAATTTGCAATGATGTTGATGGTTTCTACTAGCAAGTCAAGATAGTAAATATAGAGTATTTTCTTATGTATTTATTATACATGATTGTTTTTGTATTACTTTAACCTCATGTTGTTTATGGATACTAAGTTGAGTGATAAGCTTATCTCACACCTTAAATTTAAAGATCTCATAATTTAGGCTTCAGCTTATCCCTTATTTTTTAAATTTATAGGATGATCTCCCTACACATCGCAATAAAAGGGACAAAATGATGTCGGAGGCCATCAATCTTGAGTTGGTGGCTTTGTTAATGTTAAGACTTGCTTTTGGTTTAGTTTGTATAGCATTTTACGTGACCCTGACCTTTCATGGGACTATGTATTTTTGTTATGATAATAACTACTGAAACTTAAGCAATTTTTTTTTGTAAGGGATGTTGTGAAAATTTTATTGTGCTTTCACATGCATAATTAAGAGGTGAGAGAACCTTATGCAATACAAGACCTAACAAATCTTTTTGGAATCACTCAATCTCTTGGATGGGAAGAGGCCGCCCCTAGACATTGAGCACCTACCCTAACACCTCATCAGGGTGCAAATCAAAATCCTATCTAGAATACGAACTCATGAAACAATTAAAATAATTAAGAGTAAAGGCAGGTCCAAAACGATTTAATTCTCTATAACCTATAGTGAACTCTTACCACAGCTAATTCAAAATCATCAAATAGCTCATGTGCCGTTTTAATCCTTCCATTTCCCAAGTGGTATGATCCGAATGCTAGATGTGATTACCATGCTAAGGCAATAGGGCATTATACAGAAAATTTCACCACATTCAAAATCGGGCCTTAATAGATGGGTTTGATTTCAAGAAAATGACCAATGCCTCATGATATTAATGTTAATATGAATCATTTGTCGAATCATGGGAATTTCAAGGTAAATGCTCTTAGTGGAGAGCATTCAACATACTTCTATAGGTATAAATGGAAATAATACATAATATGCAAGATGTTTCAAAGCATCACATTCTAACTTTTAGTGATGAGGATGATAGGTCCAATGTCCTACCTCATTTCCAAAGTCGATCTTAACTAAATTCAATTAGTTAATAACTCCATTGAATTCATTGATATGATTGGCAACCGATACACCTTCGCTCATTTTTAAGTTAAACAGATGACATATCAAGTAAACATTATTAACCATAATGGGCTTCTTGTATATGTTTAATAGGGCCTTCATCAATCCTAAAGTGGTCTTCTCTTTCATGGTATTAAATGCAACATTATGAGTCAACGCCATCAATAACACTTGATGATTGTCTATCTAACAACTGTCATTTTAGTTTGCTTCATGAATACTAGTTTTTTCCCAAACAAAGGTAATTGCAAATTTTTCTGGCGGAGACAAAAATCCTCAATTTGCATTATCTAAAAAACAAAATCATTCTCATAAAATCTGTCGATTTTCACTTTTTTTTTCTTTTGTCACCATCAATTCACTTCAACTCAACCAAATCTAGTTCTAATACCAATTGTAGTAGAAGCAAGCAATGAAATAATAAAATCATCAATTTGCATCATCTAAAAATCAAAATCATTCCCATCAAATTTATCGATTTTCACTTTTCCTTTTTATATCATCATTGACTCGCTTCAACTTGGCCAAATCTAGTTCTAATACCAATTGTAACAAAAGCAAGTAATGAAATAATAAAATCATCAATGTGTGTTTTTTGCAAATCTAGGCCGAATTCTATTAATCACTTGTTTTTTGGATGCTATGTATCACATGCTCTTGTTGTTTTTTGGGCGAGCAAATGCAATTTGGCCTGGCTGGGAGGATCATGGAGGAATACCCTTGATTGGTCAGCATAAATTTAACTGGTAGAGGCTTCCAGAAGAAGATATCCAGGTTCTCTTTTGGTGCTCTTTGTTATGTTATATGGAAATCTCGGAATGATGCTCTATTTCGGAGTAAAGTGGCCTGCATTCCTTCACTAAAGCATTATATATTCAAGGCGGTCAAGGACAAGGTGGTGTCTGGGCCGTTAATTCAAGACAATATGGTCAATAGAAGATTACAGAGATCATGAGAACTAGATGCCTCCATTTTTGCTACTTAAGACTTTTGTGATATTTTTCCTGGTTGTTGCCTTGGTTATGTTGCCTTAGTTATTCTCGGATTCCAGCTCCTTTCCACTCAGTAGCTATACTAAGCTGAGTGTAAATGGGTGCCGCTATCTTTTAGTATGTACGGTTGTTGGTTGGAAATTATACACGCTTACCTTACTAAAATAATAATAATAATAATAATAATAATAATAATAATAATAATAATAATAAAATTCATCAATTTGCATCATCCAAAAATTAAAATCATTCCCATCAAATCTATCGACTTTCACTTTTTCTTCTTTTATCGTCATTGATTTGCTTCAACTCAACCAAATCTAGTTCTAATACCAATTGAAGTAGAAGCAAACAGTGAAATAAGAAAATAAACAGAACAAGAATATAAATTGGACATCAGATTTATGCAGTTCAGTTGATGTAATCTACGTTTACAGGAGGAACAACAAAAAATTCTACTATATAAAGCGATACAACGTAGATTATAACCACACTTGAGTTAGTCAAATGCTTCTAGTGTTTCTCTGCCCTAATTATATATATATAATAAAAAAACCTCATACAAGTGTTTAACCCCATAGTTTCTCATGAAATAACCTCTTGATCTTGCAAATGACTTGACAAAATCCTACTCATAACGTTAGATTAGCTTTAGCGTTAAAAGCTCTCAGGATGTAATTCATAAAAAAGTCATCTCTCAAATACTCTTCAGAAAGAATATCCACTTCTTATATAGGCAAATATTGAATCCAAAACAAAAAACCTTCTCTAGCTAGCAAACCATTCAAGTAGAAAACTTATTCAAATTATGAAAGTTTCTCCTTCATATTCAAACTCGAGCATATTTTCAATAGCAAATCTTGAATTCAACATCTATGGTACTACACGACCTCAAATCTATCAAAATGAGGTACTCCTTAAGTCAATTAGACGAGTGAGAAATGTCAAAAAAGAAGAAGGTCCAATTTTGCATACTTTGGAGTTTCTCAATTCTTGTTAATTGTTAGGAAAAAGCTCCACAAGGAAGACAAATACAAGTACTAGCTAGTTTCAGAGTAGAATAAAGAACCAAACCGAAACTAGCCAGTCTAGTTTAGTACCAACCTTTTGGAATCGGGGGTCACATGGTTGGTTCAATTCTAGGCTAAGAACTAGCTTACCCTAGAATTAATCAACCAAAAATGGCACTTATTAGATAATTAGTGTAACCAATTCCCCAAAATTAGATCTGTGATTGCATGTCCTAACAGGCCGTAATAAACTAGTGGTGAGTCCAAAATAGGGTCAAATTTAGTAGACAAATCAAATTAAAAGAACTTCTCAGTATTGCATGAGATAAGATTTTGGGAGAATCTGTATCAAGTCAAGGCATATTATAATATAAATATTCTAGCAATTCTCTTTAGATATACATTGGACGACCTTATGCTTTTATACTATCTAAAATTTTGGAGGATCATTACTAACTGTTTAAAAAGTTTAAGTTGTTAGATGAGAAGCATGTTTAATATCTAAATTTTGTAACGAGAACACATAGATTTATTAATTTATACATTTGTCTATTAATAGAATTTTTTATAAGATAACTTATTGAAGATACTCTAAGGAAGAAATAAAAGGATTTTAATCTCTTTATAGTACAAAGTCTTTATTTTGTGTAATAGTATATTTCGACATAATATTCCTATTATAGCTTTTATTTAGCTTATTTGTCAATATCCCAGTGTAATAAAGCAAACCCATAATATTTTCACCTACGAGGGCTACCAATAATAGTTCCTCCAATGAGGGTGCCTAGCCTGGCCGCATTTTTTTTTCAATGTGTTAGTACCAGCATGCCTCATCTCCCTTGTTCCAAGTTGTATATTTTTCTTTTCTAACAAGGTGGGAATACCCCCGTATTTTATATTTTAAAGTTTACACAAAATAATTTAAAAACTTACTTAGACCCATTATCAATATCCCAATGCAATAAAGCAAACCCAAAATCACTTTCAATCTTAAAAGTTGACCCAAAATTTTTTAGTGATGTACATCGTTGATATGAGTGGATAATAACAACATAGCATTCAACAAACAATTTCAAAGAAACAACAAAATAATTTATCCCATATACATCTCGTGAAGTTTAAATTTGCATTAATCTTTCCCATCATTCAACAATTTTAATTTGTTTCCTAAAGTAATCCAAATCATACTTTCTTCTTCTCTCGATTTCTTTTTGGCAAGTTCGGCATATGCACTTTGTAAGCCCTTGTCTGCCAGCATACACAATTTGAAAAAGGGTGTTTGGTAATAGTTTCTTATGATAATTGACATCATTGCATTTTTCAAAGAGCATGAAATTTGGATTAATCGGTAAACCATGTGCATATTATCCAACAAAATATAATTATTTGACCACTGCGTCTATAATCCTCTCGACAACTGTACTATGCTTAAAGAGGTGGGGAGTAGCCATCGGTGACTTTGACTCAAGGCTTCTGACCAGGAAAGGCCGGTTTAAATTTCATAGCCAAACCTGCCAGTCCAAGTAAACGAAATCAAAAATCAAACTTCCGAACATGAAATGTTTCAGTCAAGATACTAAAGACATCATCATGCATGTTGGATTCTAAGCTTCATCAACTATATCTAAAAATAACCAATCAACGACCGGTTTCTTGGACATGGTTCACTTGCCCATTTTGTGGGACCAATTCCAAGTTGACATGTGGACTGTTAGCTCTAGCCAAATGGCTTTATTCCGCATGTGATGCATTGAACCTCTTTCCTTTGATCTGATAATAAGAAGATTGAAATTCTTTTCTTTTTGTTTCTGCCCTTTTATGTGATCCTTTTTGGTTTGTCCGGAAGAAGAAGAGGAATCAATCTGGAGATCACAAACGTCACAGTTAATTTTATATGTACATGTTGACATTGATGATGAAGCTGCATGGTCCATCCTTTTTGTTTTTTTGCCACTAAGATTGGGTACACAATAAAGAGAAAATGAGAGCAACTTTCGTTAGCTAATCCTTGGCATGTACCATAAGCAAGGACATCTTTTTCAGGAGAGTTGTTATGCCGCCTTTCGTCAGCCTATTTTGTTTACGGGAAGCTCCTGAACCAACAAATGGAGGATGACAAATCATTTTTGACGTCATAAAAATAGGGCAGGGCGGGCTGGGGCGGGGAGGGGTAGGGTGAGCTCGGGGTGTGTTGTCGGGCTTGCTTTCGACCCCTAATACTCATCCGATCCCCACCCAACACAGCAACGCGGGCGCCCACGTGAAATTCAGCTCGTTAAAGCTAAATTCTTAAGTATGAAATTACATTTAACATTCAAAAATTATCGAAAGATATCTAAAATTGAAGAGAAAATTTTCCTTAAGGGAGTTCTTGAAATCTGAAACGATTTTGAAAAGACATGCTTTTATAATTGATGCAAGCTTGGCAATTTCCTTTAGGTAAAATGACGTAGGACGATTGTTTCCTATGTGCTTCATCTTCACATTGTCCGACGTTGACTGATTTGTTAAGGTTTGAGGTTGTTTGCCTTCATAAAATCCACCCGCGAGGCCATTCTTTCTCATACGAATAAAATTACATAAAACATCGAATGGCCGTATAGCAAGTAGTTCTCTTTGAGAAAAAGCAGTTGATTATACTGTGGTGCACCGCAAAACCATCAACATCATGAAACGATCAACTCGTATTGAATTTAAGAACTGCTCATACAGTCCTAGGTGCATCACCTGACTGCCTAGTAAGTCATCATACGTGACACTATTGACATATATAACTTCGAGAGAAAATTACCAAACAAAAGTTTTAAAACAATTGTATAGTGGGCCAGTTTGATAATAAATATTTTAATTTGGTCTATTTAATCTTAAACCTTTTGATAATTTACTAATATAGTTCTTTCGGTCATTTTTTGTCGAAAATCGATGTTGTGGACACTAACCCTTCTACATGGTAAGGCCGAATTGCTAGTGCTAATGTGGATAATTTTAAAAAATTTCTTTTCAAAATTTTATAAAATTTGTATTATTTCCTTTCTTTCTTTCGTTTTAACTCTAGGCTAACAAGGGTTTGTATGTGCCCAATTCGGAAAAAAAAAAAAGAAGAAAAGAAAAGAAATCATAAAAATTATAAAAAAAGAAATAACGTTAAATTATAAAAATTATCCACGTCAATGCCAGCCGTGATTTTGGCTAAAATTAGCTAGTTTGACTTTACTGGAAGATTAGTCATCAAAAGGTTTAGCGCTAAATTGCCTAAATTAAAAATTTTAAAAGTGATTTGGCCACTGTACAACGGATTCATGACTTTTTTGTTAATTATTCAGTGCCTTCAAACTTCAAAGGTAAGCTTCACAAACTGTCCATACGCCATGGCTGGTTTTCATTGCTCATTGGCAAACTGTGGAAAACAAACACATGGGTCTCGGCAAACGGGTGGAATGTTAGCTCAAACGCTCCAACTAAATTCAGCACGCGGAGAATCGTTTTTTATAATCAGAATAGGTGAAGACCAAGGTTTAAATAAGGAGGGAGGCGGCTAGCAAAAAATCTTTTCAAGATCATCCATTGTTAACAGCTCTCTATGGACTCTATACGACGTCACTCGCACCTTACCCCACAAACCCCCCCCCCCCCCCCCCCCCCCTCGACGACCATCAATTCAGCACTTAAACATCAACTCACGCTTTCATTCGGCAAACATTATAGAAACGACATAAGTTAGATGAATTCTATATAGTTTGTGGTACCGTGTTGGATGTGCCAACGTGCTATAAACGATCAGTCAAATATACAAAATTACTATGATGTTCACCAATAGAGTAATAAACATATTAAATGGATACTAGTAAGATACTTCATTAATTTCGTATGTCAACTTGGCACATCATGTGATGTAAATTACTCTCTCTCTCTTTAAAATATACATACATATATATAATATGAACATATAAAAATTAAGTAAATAAAGTTTGAAAAAATGCATCAAAATTTTGATTTTTTTTTAATGTAAATTCAAGTTGTGGTGAAAAGAAACATGAGAGAATTTTGAAATACCCAACATTAATTCGAATTCAAATGTAGAATGGAAGATCCACCGATGACTTGCTAATCATCTTTATGATCGTAAATTACAATTTTTGCTCATTTATAGTTATATGCATGAGTTTTCCATCGAATTTTTACAAAAATATTGAGGCTGAAGTGACTATAGAGTTTTGGTTAACTAATAGCAATAAATATATAAACAAACTGTTTAGACCAATTCACAGGTTCAGGAAAATTAACGTGAGTAAACGCACGCCTTTATCGACCCCCAAAAAAAAAAAAAAAAACGCCTTCCCTGGACTTCTTAAATATGGCTATATTCAATCCCATCAAATTTTTTTATGATTTTCGTACATCACGTACAGATGGCCCAATGACTTCCCCTCTTTAATACCACCTGAATGAGTCTTGACTCTTCTTGGATCCCATTCCTTTCTTCTTCAGTCTCTTCCCTTCCCCACCACCCATCCGAGCAATAAACATCAAACAAGCGTTCTCTCCGTCTCTCTACCATGAGGCTCACATTCTTCATGCTTCTGGTCATGATGACCCGGTCGGCGAATAGCCGGTTTATCCGAGGAAGTTCCAACCCGATTTCCAGCAGCATGGGTCACACCAACGGGACATCCTCAGCCCTCGGCCTTGCCACGACCACCGTGACATGCGAGCCGACTTACGGGTTCTTGCCTTGCACGACGGAGCTGTGGGGCGAGTTGTTCCTCATAGTGGTGTACGAGTACTTGCTGGCTCTCGCGGGCCAGTACGTATCTTCTGGGTCGGAGCTCTTCTTTCGCATGTTCGGGACTGGTATCTTCGGGGCCTCTTTGTTCCAAATGCTGGGAACCTTCCCTCAAGTCATCATAATGCTCGGTAAGAAACCCTGATCCTCGATCTCTTTTGCTCGTAATTTTGACCTTTTCTCTCTTGCTATGGTCCAATATTTCCCATCATCCACTCGGTGTTTTGTATTCATAGGGGCATAGAGCGTTAGAGAACTTTTCATTTTTATCCTCAGCTTGCATCTCGAGTGAAACTATAAAACCGTGGTTAGAAAACATGGTCAAGAAAGAACAATGTCCTTGCAATTGGTTTGTTCTCATTTTCCCGACCAAAATGAGGACCAAACTTTCAAAGAAGTAATCCCCATGTTTTACCTTGAATGATGTAGTTGAAAACAGAATTTTGAAGCAGGAAAAGGGTTCTGATACGCTCCCTCCAAATCCCAAAGAGGCGCTAGTACATCAAAGTTCTTTTACATTAATGATTTAACTTATTCTATTACCTACCATGTGGCATATATCTTTCCTTCAATGCTTAAACACCATATGTTCGATACACATTTGCATATCTAAGTCCCAAGTCACATCCCCAATTCTCTTTCCAAATGGACATTTTCAAAGCAATTAAGGCACACGTTGGGTTGTGACGGATTCTTAAATGAGGTCACCAACTTTGTGGACTCTTCAAAGATAGTATTTTCTCCCCTTGATATATGGGAAGGTTCGGATGTCGATATCTCCTGTCCTGACCATTCAAGAGGGACTAGATGGAATCTTTCAAATTTTACTTGATCCGGCTCTGATTTCGTCGAATTATTAATCGTGGTTTCCATATTCCGATAGGTGGTGAGCAAGTTGGTGAGCAAGTTGAGGGCATTGTTTAATGTTTTTTTCGATCCTCATCCGTCGGTCCACGAACGTGCTTCTCACTTCAGCCCTACGCTCCTACTTTAACACCAATCATGCACTCACGATATATAATTTAGATCTTGCTTTCGTCTTACACTCCTTTTAGTTGCAAGAGAAGTTATTAATGTGCTGTCCACTATCTTCGTACTTTATTCTTACCATTCCAAGCTTCCTCACCCGCTATATCTACTAGAAATTATTAGATGAATCGAATTCTTATCCTCTATATACATATCAATCGTTAAAAAGTTAGATCATGTAGATTGATCTATTTCAATGATCTTGATAAATTATGGGTGGATTTTGCACGCACATGTGAAGGTATGTGTGAAAACCCATTGCATGAAACCGTGATTGTACAAATTCTCCTCGGGGCGAATGATTAATCAATAGGTGACGAGAGTTGATAAGTTACAAAGTTCACCCCTCTAAACTAGAATTGAATAGCTATTTTGACAATGGTATGCTCCTTAGAAATGATGATCACAGCCCAAATATTTCTTTTTTTTTCTGAGACTTAAAAATATATATTTCTTAATTCATTTGCATTAAAAAAATTATTTTATTTCGAAAAAGTTGCTAAAGAAATATAATACCCTAAATGTAGATCGGCTAAAATTTCCTCACACAAATCGGTGGAACATTGACTCTTATTAGAGAGACAGCAGGCCCACTTGACAATTTATCCAACTAGCTTTTGTGGCAAGTGCTGTGTTTTCCGCCATCTCGTTGAGAGAAACTTACTCCAATCATTATTTTCAATGATGGACTATAAACATGGGTATCACACACAATAGTATTTACATAAGTCCAAAGGGGATTGATTTAAAAACATCGTTGGAAATAAATATATAGCCCTGTCACGAGAAGCCAGTTTCTTCTGCGAGTAATTATAGCATCTACTAGAGTTGTAAACAAAAAAAATTCCACAAGAGGTCTTATCCACCATAGATTAATGGCTAGTGAGAGAATAACTAGTTAAAACCCTCAAATGAAATATGGATTAGATCGTTTGTGTAGAACTTCCTTGGTACCGCCGGTGTTCAAATTTTCTTTTTTGGGCATCATCATAAGGAATAATTATAGCTCACTCTAACATTAAAAAAGAAGTTACACAAACGGCTTTATACGTCAAAAATTTGAGATAGTGGGTAATTATCATTTTTAAATTAAGGGCGAATAATGTCGGTCATATATATGGTCTATTTTTCCTTGTCGCAAGGGCCATGGTTGGCTAGTTGGAGAAAACTTCCTCCAATCCTGCTTTTGATTTGTAGACTACAAACACAGACATCAGCCACAACTATATTTAGTTAAGCCTGTTGAGGGACAATGTTCATATCTTGTAATCTATCAATCAAAGTCGTATATAGATGAAAGTAAATTTCTCCAACTAGGGTTTTCGGAATATATAATCCATACTCGATAATATATACTATTATATCACCTGTAAGCTTCAAGATGAACCTTAGAACAATATAAACAGGATCAGAACAGGATATGGAAGAAAGAAAAAGAAGTGATGACCAATCCTAATACAGATCGCTCCCAGTCCATGGTGTCGAAAAAGATAGGTTTTGAACAATCACCTAAAATGTCAACCTTTTCGGCTTAAGACCATCTAGCGGTTCGCCAATTCTCACGCCATCTAAGCCACCGCAAAAGGTGGTGAGGGAGGCTTGCCTGCAGACAAGACAACGCAGACTAAATTAAACAACAAAAGGCAAAAGCGAATGTCGTTAACTGGAACTTCTGCAAGTTGTAGTGTTTTGTAAATCCAAAAACTTACTAATTTTCGCAGTATGATAAAACCTGTGGAGTCACATGGCTCACAAAGTCATCGCACGTGAACACTTGCTGTGTGCTGCTTGATTTGCTGGTGTTTGCTAGGGATTAATCGTGATACAGATCCATTGATGTCTGACATCACCGAAAATCATGACTGTCTAACACAAGTAATCATTAGCATACTTAGTGGCCTCAATAAGAATTCGTGACCTTTGAAGTTTATGTTTGCAACGCAAGTTTTGTTTGATGAAATGAAAAAAAGTCGGTCTAGTATATTTGTACCATCACCTAGTAGCAATAACCATATGAATCATTCATGCTGATGCTCTCGTGTTGATGAGGATAGAATCCTGTAAATTATGGAGAGTAGTTTCCCCTGCATGCATGCACTTCATTGACCCAATGAACTCTGTGGTCGAAGGTTGAGTTAAGACGCGAAAAGATATCAATTTGGGTATCACATGAGTTGAAGGCCATGAAGGAGTGGCGTATCAGATTTGATATATGGGTCTTCTAGTTTAAGGCGATTTGTTTATCCTTTTCTGCAAATATTCAAGCACTTGTACATCCATTTAATAGCAAAACTAATCAGCAAAACACGCTTTATCTGCATATTCAAAAACAACATGTTGATCCAGGCTAGATTTGACAAACACTTACTTCTTAATTCTATGTCCCTAATTAATTCATTATGTTATGACTCTGAATTATCTCTATTCACATGTACAGCAAGCGCAATAACATCAAGCTCAGATACAATTGAGTCGATGGCGACAATGGGGATGGCCATGCTCGCTGGGTCGGCGATCTTCAGTCTCTCGCTGGTTTGGGGCTCCATTGTTGCTTTTGGCAGCCGTGATTTTTCCAGCTCTTCATCATCTTTGACATCAGCAAATCAATCCACCAAAAAGTCGATTAGCCTAACAGGTTCTCTTCTTAAATATCGTCTGTCCCTGTAATACATTTGAAGATCAGAGTTCTTGCATGCGAGTTAGATCCCATGACAATAGAGCCATGTGTCAAGTATACTTAGCTAGTAAGTATACATTATATCAACCCCAAGCTTTAAATCCTCGCATAAATTAAACTGCGTCTGTTTTCTCACCATACATGTGATATGAACACTTTAATTAGTGATAATTTGATGTTTTCACTTCTTTTATTCATACTGATTTTGTAGGTTCCGGTGTTGAAACTGACACGGAGACTAGGTACATAGCCAGAATCATGTTCGTTTCCATGATTCCATTTCTCATTCTTTCATTGGCAAAAATCATTAATTCTACTAGTGGGATACGGATAGTGGTTTTGATCAGTCTCATAATTACGCTCATCTTCCTCATCACTTACTGCACTTATCAGGTAAATTGAAGATTCTGTTCTCTCTATAGATTCATAGCTAGTCAATTCATGGCAAAATCTTGGTGTATGTCTCTAGAATATGGTTCAATATAATTAAGTTTATGCTGAAAGAAGAATCTTGATGCAGGTATTTAAGCCATGGATTCAAAGGAAGAGGCTTCAGTATATAAGGCGATTACATGACGGAGACAGCATACTAGAGAGTCTTCTTACCATCGATGGCAAGCCGAGTGAACTTCATATCAAAGAGTAATTAATCTTCTTTTTCTTCTTGGTGCAAATGTTGAAATTTCTGAAATTCCTCTTGCCATTTTGTTATTCACTCGAATATGTACTTTGCAGCATCTTTCAAAAGATCGACCAGAACAAGGACTCGAAGGTGTCAAAAACTGAACTCTACGCATTCATGCTGGGAATACAGATCGAAGAAGCCGGTTTGAGCACTGACGATTTCACCGATGCTGTGATGAAGCAGTTTGACGTTTCCCTTGATGCGGCAATAAGTGAATCCGAGTTTGTGCAAGGGTTTTCCAAATGGTTGGATGAGGACACAGATTCTA
Organism: Corymbia citriodora subsp. variegata; assembly: GCA_014858505.1. NCBI lineage: Eukaryota > Viridiplantae > Streptophyta > Magnoliopsida > Myrtales > Myrtaceae > Corymbia > Corymbia citriodora. The sequence goes on from CM026414.1 coordinate 17,186,428, forward strand.
CAGCTAATGGTCTTGCAGTTCAGTCATCATCATCGACATCTTCAAAAACGACAAGTAACAAATTGCAGGTAAGGGCGCAAATTCTTTCTTGGAAACTCTAGTTGCTTCCAAGCATGTAAATATAAAACGAAGGTCTTTGTAGTCTTCCACAACATAATTAGTTTTATGCCTAGACGACGTTACTGGTCATTCTGTTTTGTAATTGTACATTTCCATGGTGCACATGAATTTGCAGGGGACATCAGATGAGCAAGAGAGCTTGCTGTCTCAAGACAAGACAAGCAAACCCACAAGCAAATTAGCAATCTGGTGGAACTACACGAAAGCTGGTTTCTTGATAATCCTAGGAACCGCCGTGATGATCCTGATCGGACAACCCCTCATGGAAAGCTTACAGGAATTCGCAAGCGCTGCGGATATTCCCTCATTCTTCGTCTCTTATGTTCTGATCCCCTGGGCCATGAGCTACCGGCAAATTCTTGGAGCCATTAGTTCTGCGAAAAAGAAGACCAAGAAAGACATTTCCGGGGCATTCACAGAGGTATATATATACTTCCGCTTCTTCCTTGATTTTCTATTTTTCGGGTAGGTCGCAGCGTACGCAAGTGAGTCTCTGAATCTATTTATCTTAAAAATTTGTGGTTATCTTGTTGAAGTGATTCTAATTTGGTCAATTGATCCCACAATTCCAATACTTTCATGAAATTACTAACTCTTTTTGAAGATTTGTAAATTACCAACTTTATCTTTTGCCAACGCCTTAAATTTACAAACCCTTATAAGAATTCACTAATCTTTATTTAAGTGACATATCAGCATTTATCATCTAATTACTGGTGAATTTTGGGTTACCACCTCTCGTTTGGGTTACTCTTAAATGTTATTTGGATTTTTCCGAAATTATCAATTTTTTTCATCATATACCAACTTTAATTTTTCTTTGTCACACGCATTAAATTTATCCACTCTTATATGAATTTACCAACATTTATTGGTGTAATTTACAGTTTTTTCTCTGATTAGATTACCGGCTAATTAGTGTTGGTTTTCCTACTCTAGTTTGACTTGCTTACAAGCATTTATGTGTTCTTTCCAATAAAAATTCACCAACTTTTTTATTGAGTTACCAAGTTTTATTTGTCTTACTTACCAATCCGTTAATTTACCCACTAATAAAATCAATCTGAGAAAATCTCTATGAGAATAACCAACCTTTCTTTGTCAATTGAAGAATCTTATAGCTAGACCCTAATACCTATTTTCACATTTCTTCATGTCTTTTTCTGAAGGAAACCTATGAGCAGATGAAATTTGTCTAAATATAAGTAACTTGCCCATCATTTATTGCATAATAATGGTTGAATCTTTTGTCTCCATCAATCTTCACATGCATGAAAATTGTACAATGTCCCTTTTTCTCCTCTTCATCAAAAAGCACTCCGCATGGCAGGTTTACAATGGGGTGTTCATGAACAACGTGATGGGATTAGCCACCTTCTTGGCCATCGTGTATATCAAGGACATAACCTGGGACGTCTCGGCCGAAGTCCTGGTCGTGCTTCTGATCTGCACTTTTATGGGGATCGTCACGAGCTCCTGCACCAAGTTTCAGCTCTGGACGAGCATTCTCGCATTCGCTCTCTACCCGCTGTCCCTTCTGTTTCTTTATATTCTCACGAGTGTCTTAGGCTGGTCTTAGGTCTAATTTCGCCGCATCGCTTAACGATATATATATAGAGCAAGAATAACTTCTCTGTTGCAGAAATGTAATCCGATTTATATGCGAGGAAGGAGATGGTAAGGTCTAATAAGTATCGGCTACGTAAACTTTGTTGGAAATTATTTTCCAAGGTAGTGAGTTTCAAGGGAAATTATTTGACTTTCTTGTGTTCGATTGTCCTTTGCGAGGATAGAAGTCATTTTCTTATACTGAAGCTTCATTAGTTTTGTAGAAAATTTGACATTTCTAAAAAATATTGTTCGGGAAATATTTTTAAAAGAAATTGACAATATTTTTGGGTCTATGGCTGAGATCTGAAATTAAATTGGAAAATATTTTCCATTATTTGATAAGGAAAATTTCATTTGGTCTGAAATTCCTAACGTGGATGCTGTTGTCCTACATGGTATTGGCACACCAATGTGGACAATTTTAAAGAAAAATCGAATTTTTAATAAGTTTTTTATTTTTCCTTTATTTTTATTTTCCTTTTTCCTCCGCCAGTTGTTGGGCTTCAACAATGGCTATAGGAAAGGGCTGTCAATGATTGACCTCATGGGACCTAGTGAGCTCGAGCCTCGCCAGCCTCAGGAAGGCTCAATCTTGCTAAAAGCTAGTGAGGCTCAAGCTTGCTGGATCTAGCAAGGTGGAGCCTCGTCTGAGGTTGGCCCAAGCCTATGGCCAGTCACTAATCATCATTGAGGCCTAGCAACAAGCAAAGGAAGAAGGAAAAGATAAAGAAAGAAAAACATTGAAAACACTAAAAATTTGAAAATTATTTTAAAAGTATTTTGGTATCAATGCATCCTAGCAAAAGTATCAAGGACCCAAGATCGGCTCAATCTTACTTGGCCTGTCGACCTGAGTGCAGCCTTGATGGACCCGAGTACCTAGATGGACTTCAGCTAGGATGCTAGAGTTTCGAGCCTAGCATTGATGGACCTAGGCCTGGGCCTTGGAGTCAAGGACCAACCTCGCTGTCAAGGGCTCAAGAACAAGTGTTGGGATTCCATTTTCAAGCACAAAGTTTTTGATCCAAATGTCAATAACTAGCAGAATTTTGGAAAATATTTTCCAATTTTTTAAAGAAGAAATTATTTTCCTAAATTTAAAACTTTGATAAGAATGCATTTTTCTTTAACTAGGAAAATATTGTTTGTCAGTTCATTATCCTAAGCGATCTAGACGTCGGAAAATGAGAAAACTATTTTTTTGAAAAATATTTCTATGAAACAAATGAAGGTTAAATGTGATATCGCACTTGTGTTTCTAGTTGAAGCTTGTGCTAATTACATGACTAGCCATGCAAAAGGGAGACGGTCGGGCATATCCAAAGAGATCCGTTTCCTTCACGGAAAATTATACTACAATGGGAAACATTTTCGAAAGAAATGATTTTCAAGGAAAGCTGTCTTGTCTTTTTATGTTTAGTACTCGGTGATATGTGTCACAGAAAACTATCAAAATAATTTCAAGAGTATAGACTTGGGGACCCATTTGCTTTTGGGTCCAGAGTGCTGACGTCGGGGACTCGGGACGGATTTGTGGTGGTGAAACTCAAGTTGCATTCTCTAATATGATTTTTAATTTCGACAAGGAAAGTTAGTATTTTCAAATATTTTCCTGTGTCATCTATAAAAAAGAATTTGATAATTCATTTTCCAAAAAATTCAGTCACGAAAAAATGAGGAAATTTTCAATAATTAATTTTTTGCAATACAAATAAAGTCTGAAAGTGGCAATCATTGTATAAACCATAACTTGGTAGTAATACCACATGGCCAAACTGACATGCTGAAAATAATCATACCCATCAAATATACTAGTTTCATTAAGATTTTTTAACATGAGATGGCAATTACGTTAACAAATACACAATGACAATAATGTAGTGATTTTATATGTCAAATTAGCATGTCATGTGATATTTCTCCCTCTCAAACCAATCTCTTAATACATTAAAATAGATAGGCTGATTTAACCCCACATGAGGAAAGTAGCATTGTAGAGCCACTCTCACCTTTACCTAAATTGGAGTGCATTTGTTTAAATAACAAAAAGTTTATATGCACTTAACAATCATTAACACGACAAGATACCGTTGCGATGCACTAAGAAAGAATACAACTAATCTCGACACGAAATTAGCATAGTGGATACATTTTTGATTGTATATATGGAAAATATATACAGTCACACTTAATTAAATTTTCATCAAATCTGCATGTATTGCTAATTTCTTGTAGCGAAGTTAACAAAATGAGTTCCGTGGTAATTGTTTGTGCCAAAAAATCATGTTCGCTAATCTATATATGTTTTCGGGATAAGTGTTAGAAAATTCCTATATTTATTGCATTTATGTCAATTTAGTTCTAAACCTTTTTATTAGTGCCAATTTAATTATAAACATTTTGATCTAACATCAATTTAGTCCTTCTAACTAATTTTGATTAGATCTTGCTGATGGGGATACTAGTTGACTTACATAATACGGGCAATATTGATTTGGACAACTTGAAAGAATTTTATGATATTTTGTTCGATTTGTTTTTCCCTTTTTCTCTCTTTTTTTTTACCTTCCATTTCTTCTTCCTTTAGCCAATCGATCATCAATGATCAACCTTTGGCAAGCATCACCAACCATTGGCGAGGGCAAGCCTCGCCATGGCTGGGTGAGGCCCAACCTTGCCAAGGCCGCAAAGGCAACCTCGTGTTAGGCTCACAAAACTTGAGCTTATGCTAGAGGCAATCGGTCAAAGGCTGCAACATTGTGGCCATTGTGCAAGGGCTCAAGCTTTGTTATGGCTAGGTGAGGTTCAACCTCGCCGGATTTGGTGAGGTCAAGACTCACCCATGATCGGCGAGGCTCCACCCTTCCCAGCCTAGCGCGAGGCTACCCTCACGGCCCCTAGTGAGCTTGTCAAAGACTGGGTGAGCCTCGCTAGTGGCCAACAAGGTCCCTTGCATCTAGCCAATTGCCGAGGTCCAATGACTAGCTAGAGGAAGAAGGAATGGAAGGAAAAGAGAAAAGTGAAAGGACAAATAAGAAAAAGAAAATAAAAAATCGAAAAAAATGGTAACATATTATTAAAAGTTATCCATGTTAACACTAGTTGTACCATGTAGTCCAATTAGCATCCACTTCAGAAAGTCTGGACAAAATCAATCAAAATGATTGAATTGGCACTAAATCAAAATGTTTATAACTAAATTGACACCAAATCAATAAATTTAGGATTTTTCTAACACTTTTCCCTATGTTTTCAAACTTATAAAGAAAAATTCCAAATAATAATCTAAAGTGCCCTCATTTTCTCATATGAGAGTTTGATGTGAATCTTATTTCAAATAAGTGTCTAAGAATTTTTTATTTCTTTTTTTTCCTATGTTTTTCTTTCCAAAAAGAAAAAAACTTAAAACTTAAAAAAACACAAATGATAAATAAATAAATAAATAAATAAGGGGCAAGGCCAACCCTCTTGCTTGTGGCACCACCCCATCATCACCGGGGCGGTAGTGATGGTCGACGAGGTCATCGGTGATGCTTGCCAACCAAAGACTAAGGCCTTGCTGAAATAAGGAAAGGGCAGCGACCCTCCCCTAGATTTAGGCAAGGGGTGCTGCCCTCTCCTCTAGTCACCTAGGCTCGCCAAGCATCACTGTTGCTCCATCAGCAATGGGGCGATGTATTTTTTTTTTCTTAAAAAATTATCTTTTTAATTTTTTGATCTAATTTAATTAAAAATAAAAATAAAAATTGTGTTTGGATGAAAATACCTCTAATTGATCAAAATATTTTGCTAACCAACAAGGTTAAGCTCTTATTTAAAACAATCATAACCATTTTCAGGTCCTTATTTTAAAAAATAAAGGTACTTTAGGTTCTTATTTAAAACAATCTTCACTTCATGTCCTTTTTTGAAAAAATAATGCCTTTCTAAGCCATTATTTGAAATTTTCTCAACTTATAATGCAAGAAGTTAGCGATTATTTCCATTAAAATTAGCTTATTAGCAACATCCCTTATGTTAAAAATCAATTTGAAACAAGTGATGTCTCAAAATTTCTAAAAATGTCTTATGTGTTTGAATATTTTTGTTCACAAGATTGAAAAAATACCCGTCATGTCATTGATAAAGACAATAAGCAGATGTTCAGACAAGACTAATATTATGTATAGCTTTTTACATATTTATTAAAAAATTATCCGTGATATAACTTCATCTTAGAGAAAGTACAACTGAAATGATTTGTATGCATTAGTATTCTTACTCGTGCCTTCGGCCCGAGGTTACCACCAGTATATCAAATCACACATTACCCCCGTTTGGTTCACTTTTGGGGAAAGGACTTAGAGAAAATGCAAATATCTTTGGCCTAACGAGACTTTCCGAAATGCTATCGTGTTTGGCAAACTATACCTTTAAAGTGCGTTGGAAAATAACCTTGGCTTAAATACTGTTTGGTAATACTGCATTTGCAAAGTTTTTTTTTTTTATTCAATTTGGTGGAGCTCCACCGCCAGCCACCGTCGGCCAACTATCGGCCACCACTGGCCACCATCGGCCACCGCCGGCCAACTGCCGGCAACCAAATCTAGCCACGAGGGAGCTCGCTTGAGGTCGGACAATCTCACTAAATTTGGCTGCTGCCCGCCGTCGCACGACCTAGGGGACGTCGCCTGAGGTCGCGTGACCTCTGGCAATGCCCTGGGTCGCGCGACCCAGGGCGTCGACCGCCAGAGGTCACGCGACCCAGGGGAGGCCGCTCGAGGTCACGCGACCTCCGGCGACGCCCTAGGTCGCGCGACCTCGGGCGGGCGACAGCCAGGTGACCGCTGCCCAACAGTGGTCACCGAGGGTCACGCCCAGCAACAGTGGCTGGCTCCATCTAATTTCTAAAAAAAAAAAAAAGTCAAAAGAGATTAACTTGCATTTTCCAAATGTTGAAAGCTCTATGCTGGTGCCCTCAGCATTGAGCTTTCAGCATTTGGTCAATGTTGGGCCAAATGCTGAACCAAATACAAAATTTTTTTCCTAAGGGGCTTTCAGGGTTAGAAGCCCTTGGGAAAGCTGAACTAAACGGGCATGGTCTCTAACAAGTTCAATTTATAGGGTATCATTCAAGGACCGTAGTAAATAACCTTTTTGACTTCTTCATAGAATATACGATTATATTCTATCTCGACATTCTTTTTTTTTTCAGAACTATAGCGCATCACATACTGAGTTGAATCATATCCTCTCCCAAATTCGGAAACCTTCTCGACTCCTCGTCCTTTCTCCTCTCTTCTCAGTCTCTCCTTCCCCTTCTCTCTCTCTCTCTCTCTCTCTCTCTCTCTCTCTCAATGAGGCTCGCATTCTTCGTGATTCTGGACATACTGATCCCCTCGGCGGACAGCCGGTCTGTCAAAGGAACCTTCGATCGGACACTGGACGGCTCAGGCAGAAGCAGCATGACGCTGTCCTCAGCCCTGGATCTCGCGACGGCGACTGTGACGTGCAAGCCGACTTATGGGTTCCTGCCATGCACGACTGAGCTGTGGGGCGAGCTGTTTCTCGTGGCGGTGTATGAGTGCTTGCTCGCCCTCGCCGGCGACTACGTGTCTTCGGGGTCGGAGCTCTTCTTTCGCATGTTTGGGACTGGGATCTTCGGTGCCTTTCTGTTCCAGATGCTCGGAACCTTCCCTCAAGTCATCATAATGCTCGGTAAGAAAACCTAATTATTATTTTTTTTTTTATGGTTATTTGAGTTAGACAAACCAGTCTCTTTCCAATATTATTTATAAAATATCTAGTTGTGTCATTTAAATTTCTTGGAAACATGTTGAATTTGCATTAAGCATTAAATATTCACTCACCATTAACCCTTAGTATATTTCATGAAAAATAAATGATTTAAATAAATATTTTATAAAAAATGATCACCTAAAAAATTAATGAGCAAAAAATATTTTTATCACTCATGAAAATTTGTATACAAAAACTTCTATCAATGATGAAAAATTTACCCAACCACGGGCAACGTAGTTAGTGTGTGTTCTCTCCCTCATCGCTGAGATTGAGAGTTCGAACTCTCTTGTTGGTGTTATAAGAGGGGAGTCTTGGTGTTAGGGTCCTAAGCTAGTATTCTCTGAGGTTTTACGTCTAAATAGCGGCTTGCGGCAAGGCCCGACAGTGCCACCGAGTATTGGAGGGTCGTGTGCTCCCCTGAAAGATGAGCTCTGTTGATTCCTCAGTCATAAAAAAAATGATGAAATTTTTTTTCATTGATTAATTATTTCAAGTAATAAAAATGATTTTTCTATAGATTTTTCTTAAATTATTTATTTTTTATGAAATAAATGAAATTTAAAATACTCATTTGCGGGAGCTTAGCTGGTTCTTCTAATAAATAACTTTCTCCTTGATAAATTGGGTAACTAAATAAAGTAATCGGATGTCAATTGCTTGCTTTTGCACTGACTGACCACTCACGTGGCAGTATTTATTACCCTCAATTTAATTCTCTAAGTTTTTTTTCTTTTCATTATAAATTCCACATTGGGATTGATGAACGGACTTATTACTTTGATCTTACGCCAACCACAAGCAAGTATTAATAATGTATGCTATGGATCGATTTGCATTTTGCTTCTTTTTGGAGCCAAAGAGATATTGTTTATAGTTTGACAATGGAAATTGCTGCTACAAGTTTAACCATTTCCCTACTTTATTCTTACCATTTTTTCTTCCAAGTGTAAAATCATTTTTATATATCTAGACAAAGTTATCTTTTGGTTATATGTTGATTAATATATGAAGTGTTACAACTCATTACCACAGAGAGACTAACAGTGTTATCTCCACTGCATAATCTCCTAAGGAAATTAGATAACTTATTTGCCCAATTTACCGAGTGCTGACTTTCTTAAGAGAAAATTAGCCAAAATACAAGAAAGAAACTATAAGAAATTAGGTTATCACAAGTACGAAATGATTTATTTGTTTTGATTCGACGTTGCAAAATAACTCGATTGCACGATCCCCTCATCATTTGCTATCATCCTCAATTAAGTTATTTATCTCGACCTCTACAATTACACTATTTTCATGAATTGAACTATGGCTAGATGAATTCCTTATTCTATCGATTACATAAAATTTGCTTCTCAAATTGTCACGCTTTCTTCTCCTCGAGTAACATCACCATCTATGTTTGCTAAATATAACGTTAATTATAACCGATGTTATAACACGATTTTTTCCTCCAGTTGCCCATCTCATGTCAAACGAAATGGGCAAATATCCTTGCACCATTACATGAGAGTGATGGTACCGTTATCCTAACGACACACTAATATTTGGATATAGAGAAAATGATACTAATAGTAGTTAAACTTTAATCGAACATGCCATGTTATATTTTGGACTTTAGTTTGTTTAATGAAGTTCTTGAACCATTCTTAAATATTTAATATAATTGTAAACTTTCAATTTGTTTAATTTTATTCGTCAATATTTCATAATAACTCAAATAAACCTTTGGTATTATTCATGGGTTTTCATAATTACATTATTACTTGGATTTTAAAATAATCTTTTCATTTCTTTTCTTTTATTATCTTTTTATTACCTTTTTGGTTTTATAAATATCACAACAACTTCATTTATATATTTTTTATACCGTTCGTACGCCTTACGTTACGCTTGATCAACGAGCATCTTGCTGATGGATATTGTTCTGTGCTCCTTGTAACTTGGAAGCTTCCACAGATCGCAAATTAAGAAGATGAATATTAAAACAAATAAATTCAAGTGGAAAAAAAAAATACGAGAAATCTCTTTCGTACTACAGATCACCATGGTGTCAAAAAATAATTATCTGACACGATAGCTTAAACATCAAAATACTATTAAATACCGTCTTCTTGCAAGTCGCGTCACCACGTAGACTTGCTTAAATAAAAGCTCAGGTAATTGCTCCACCATGATTTATGACGTTTCGTGGGATCTTAAAGTCGTGGAATTGTTGTATGCTGCTCAGATTGCATGAGTTTGCGCGGAACTGGTTGTATTATACTTTAATAATTGATGGATTGTATAAAGTATTATCTAATGTGGCCTACTTTCATTTATAATTTACTTGCTTAAGGTCATATAGTTTGAGGCTGTATCTGTTTCAACTTGTCTAAAATATTCATCATTTATACACCCAATTAACAAAAATAATCAGCAAATTTGAGATGTTTCTGCATATGTACATTAAGCCTATCAAAATGGTTTATAAACCCCTTTTTAACTCATATTGAATGATCGGCTTGTTATACTTAGTTGATGGATCATAATCTGATTTACACCTAACTCTATGGGTCATAAATGGGTTATATATGGGTGTTAAATAAGTTTGCAACTTACTTAAACCCACCCAACTCTATGACTCCTTTTTCATTCTTTCTTGTTCTCACTTGATCTCATGTTCACTCATTCCGTGTTTTCTCCTTATTTTGGATATGAATTTTTCTAAATTCAGTTAAATTTGTAAGTGTTTTAGTAGTATGAGTTGAGTTGAAAATGTGTTACTAGATTTGTATTGCATGGAAATGAGTCATAACTAATTTAATGGGTTAATTTAGGTTGGATCATTTTCAATCCAATCCGACTCACATGTTTGACAGGTCTAATATACATTCATCATGACATCACGAAAGGTTTTAATGTTCGACTAGAATTGAATCATGGCCTACACAAACATATTTCTACTTATTTTTTAACGTACTAAATATCTACCTAAGGTAGCAAATTCCTAACCTAGCTTTGCATTTTACCTTCTTCCGTGTCTTCATGATCTTGTATTATCTCAATTCCTTTGTAGCTAGCGCAATATCAGCCAGCTCGGATGCGACAGGATCAATGGCGGCAATGGCCATGGCCATGCTCGCAGGATCAGCAATCTTCAGCCTCTCGCTAGTTTGGGGTTCCATTGTTGCTTTTGGCAGTTGTGATTTTTCAAGCTCTTCACCTTCTTCGTCCGATCAGCGACCTGCCAGAAAGCCATTTTGTCTAACAGGTTCTCTCCTTCAACCTCGTCTCTCCTTCCTACATGTACCTTGAACAAGACGTTCTTTCCTCTCATATTATATGCAATTTGCGAATACTAGCGATAGTTTGGATGTTTTACTCCTCTGGATTTGCAGGTTCGGGTGTTGAAACAGATCCGGAGACTAGATACATCGCCAGAATCATGTTCGTTTCCATGATTCCATTCCTCATTCTTCAATTGGCGAAGATCGTCAATGCTACCACGGGGAAACGAATAGTGGTTCTGGTCAGTCTCGTGATTACGGTCATCTTCCTTGTCACATATTGCACTTACCAGGTAAAGCAAAAAAATTCGTCAGTCTACTAGAATTACTGAGTTCGTTGATGGTTTCCTGCAATTGTAATGGTGAAATTTGAAATCCTGGTGCAGGTCTTTAAGCCATGGATTCAGAAGAAGAGACTCGAATATCTAGTGCGACTATACGAAGGAGAGAGCATACTGCAGAGCCTTCTCACCGTCCACGGCAAGCCAAACGTACTTCGTATAAAAGAGTAATCAATCTTCATTTGTCATTCGCAGTGCAAATGAATTAAGATCTTCAGATTCCTATTGCCTTTTTACTTATTTGTTTATTTGTCTGTTTGTTTGAGAAGTTCACTCTATTGTACATGCAGCCTCTTTCAAAAGATAGACCAGAACAAAGATTCACAGGTACCGAAAACTGAACTGTATTCATTCATGCTGGGAATTCAGATTGCAGAAGCCGGTTTGAATGCAGACGACTACACCGATGCTGTGATGAAGCTATTTGACTCTTCAATTGAAGCGTCCATTAGTGAACCCGAATTTGTGCAAGGAATTTCCGAATGGTTGGATGAGGACACGCTCCCGGTAAACAGTCTTGCTCAAGCTCGACTCTCAGCTGGGAACAAATTGGAGGTATGGCGCAACTGTCCTTGACTTATGTTTAGTACGTATGAACGCATTTGTAGTCGTCTTATATAACACAATTAATTTTGCGTCTGATCAACATCACTACTTAGATTCTGAATTTCAGATATGTATCAGTAACAAATTTTGCGATACATCACATGGCGCAAATGAAGGTGCATATTGGCACAATTATTAGTTTCTAACTATTGGCTTCTAGGGTTTCGTCAGCAAAATGAAATGCTCCCAAAAGATTTTCACTACTAATGTGTTCACCATATATTATCAACATGATCTGCCCACCTACCAAGATCTTTTTTGCTTTCTGGCTCTTTCCTGGTGCCATGAATCTGCAGGGAACAGCACCAGAGCAAGAGAGCTTGTTATTGCCTCATTACAAGACAAGCAAGTCTGCAGGCCGATTTGCTGTGTGGTGGAACTACACAAAAGCTGGTTTCCTGATAATCCTAGGATCTGGCATAACGGTTCTGCTCGCAGGACCCCTTGCTGACAGCTTCCAAGAATTCGGGCGTGCCGCGGGGATCCGCCCATTCTTCATCTCCTACGTGTTGATTCCCTTGGCCACAAGCTACCGGCAAGCACTTGCAGCGGTTATTTCAGCGAAGAAGAAGACCACCAAGGACATTTCCGGGGCATTAACTGAGGTGAATATATAAGTACATGTACTTCTCCTTCTTCCTTCATTTTCTCGTCTTCTGTGCACATCGTGGCAGGAGATGTCGAGAGCTGTCTGAAACCTAATTGCCTATCCTAAGAATCCCCCGGTTATGCCGTCAAAGTGATTCTAGAACGAGTTTACTTTCACAGGCTCAAGCACCACATGATCAATGCCCGTTTTCGAGCAGCCAATAAGACGTTTTCATGATACCCACGAGGCCCAATTTTCAGTTCAATCAAGAAAATCATTAACAGAGGTAGATTTTAGTGAGTGGCATGTGCAGTTCGACACGAGCACTTGGGTCAATCAATCTTATGTGAACGCGCATCTTGATTGCAAAATCCCTTAGCTTCCGTGTTTATAGTCACGACAACTTGAGTTCTATACAATCACAGCACAAGTGCTTACAAACATATCTTTCCCGCATTTTCGCGAGAATTGGGTCGTAAGAATTCAATTTCTTTGCATTGCAGGTTTACAACGGGGTGTTCATGAACAACGTGATGGGACTAGCCACGTTCTTGGCGCTCGTGTATATTAAGGACCTAACCTGGGACGTCCCGGCCGAGGTTCTGGTCGTGCTTCTGATCTGCACTTTGATGGGGTTCGTCACGAGCTCCTGCACCAAGTTCCAGTTCTGGATGTGCATTCTCGCGTATGCTCTCTACCCTTTATCTCTTCTGCTTCTTTATATCCTCACGAGTGTTTTAGGCTGGTCTTAGGGCCACATTTGGCTTTATCGCGAAGTGATACAGCAAGAATGATTTCTGTGATACGCAAATCGAATCGGATCTATATATATATATATATATATACAGGAGAGAGATGAGACGTTGGTGAAGAGGAGATTGATATCAAGATGGCATTGTCTTTTGTGATTTTGATTCAAATATGTAAGTTGTTCGTCCCGTTTGGATTGGATGACAAGATGTTGTTTTAATCAAAGGAATTTTGTGAGTTTATGGCATCCATATCGTTGGTGTATAAACATCGACAAAAATTTTAACGCGTAATTATTTCAAACAATATGAATGATCTTTTTCAAAAAAATGTTTTATAAATCATTTATTTTCCGTAAAACTAATGCACCATAATTGAAGCTATGGACAAATTTCAAGATATATCCATACGAAGGAAGAGGGGATTGTTTTTGTGAGATTTAGGGACAAATTTTGAGATGGATCCATATGAAGGAGCAGGGGATTGTGTTTTGCCTAGTATTAAGTGTAAAAATTTAATTAGAGAGATAAATGAGGTCTAGAAAGATTCGAACTTACGACTTCTAGCCTTGATACCATATAAGATTATTATATAACCACTGCCAATTATTCTAAAAACTTAAGTTGTTAGATGAACGCATGATATATTATTTAAATATTCTTATAGTTTTTATGTGAATGACATGTGGATGTTACCTCCTATAAGGGTTTATTGTATAAACTATCTATTCCTTCAATGGTAGCATTGTGTATTGAAGTTGTGCAATTTCGTCTTTATTGGTAAAGGGCCAACGCTTGGTTGGAGTTGGTTCAACGAACAGAACGGAGAGTGCCACTAAGGTACACTACATGAAAAATACCCTAAGGCGACCACCTATTTGATACTAAAAAAACAAAACATTTTTGTCGCCTTTAGGTAACCTAAAGGCGACAATATAGTTTTTGTCGCCTTTAGATCGACCAAAAGGGAATTAACTAGATCATATCTTACGGCGACAAAATCAAAGTTTCATCGCCTTAAGTTTTGAATTACTGCCACAAACATGAAATTTTGTCTCTTTATGTGAGATTTGAAGTGACAAAATCATGATTTTGTGATCTTAGATATAGGTCCATGCAACAAAATTCAAAGTTTGTTGCTATTGAGTGGGAAAACGTTCCAACTTACGTTGACAAAAATTTTAGGGAAGACTTGGAGAGACAAAATCATTTTTTGTTCGCCATGGGATATGACCCAGGACAACAAAATTAGTATTTCATCTGTCTCTAGGTATGATCTAAGGTAACAAAATTAGTGTTCATCGCCTTTTGGTAGTGGCCAAAGGCAACAAACTAGTGATTCTATCATCTTTGGTCAATCCTAAGGCGGCATATCTAAAGATCTGTCACTTTTGATCGACCGTAAAGTGAGAAAGTTAGGATTTTTGATCGACCATAAAGTGACAAACCTAGAATTCAATTACGTCTTTCCCATTACAATACACAAAATTGATTATGTGATAATCACAAACTATGCTTGTGAACTATTCCTTAATATATGGTGTTGTAACATATAAGTCTATATTTTTGTTCTCTCATGAATCTAGTTCGAGAAATATCTGACAAGGTTTATTTTTGGGAAAAAGAAACTTTCGTCTTGTTTAGATTATAAAATCTTCCTCCACTGAAAACAAAAATCAATGAGAAATACCCGATATAGTAAATGGATAATCTCACCAAAAACCCCAATTTTCTTCCTGGGGCCATCTATCCCAAAAAAATTTTATTTCCTAACAAATAGCCTAGACTTATATCGGTGATCCAAAAATACCTTACGATAGACTTTTGTCCATAATGAACGTGAAAGTTCCAGCGTAGCATCGTTCCTGTTGGTAGTGAAATACGTCATCACAGGTGTTAAAAAAATGATAATAATCACAATAATTCTATGATTAGATCAGGAGCAAGTGAAATATAATGATGGTAGGCATATCGCTTGAAATTGACCTAATTATGAGAGCAGCTACCTAGATTTGGCAAAAATGTGCTGGCCATATCTGGAGGCTGTTGATACATTAATTACAGGAATAATAACAATTAATAATATTCTTTGGCATTAAATCATTTCAATAATTATTGCCATTATCTAATGTTTTGATAATGGGGAGCTTGGCAGTTGAACCGACCCCAGCTATAATTTTTTTTCCCCTCTTTTGTCTTCGCCTAAACAGTGCAGCTACATAATTTCCTCCTTTGCAAATCATTAAATCGTAGTCAAAAGTTAAGTATAGCCATTGTCAATTCGAAAATCAGCAGAATAAAGTGGACGTGGGAAAAAAAAAAAAAATTCTTGGCGTGTTTTGTGCGAAAAGAACAGGACAAAAAAGAAATATTAATTGGGTTAAATTAATAAAACAAGGATACTGTCCACCAACGTGGTCCCGTAGCTCAGTTGGTTAGAGCGTTGGTCTTATGAGCCGAAGGTCGCGGGTTCGAGCCCCGCCGGGACCACCTTTTTATCATTTTCCCTCACTTCAAATTCTTATTTTATTTTTCTCATGAATGGAGGGCAATACATTTATTTTTCATTAGATAAAGGGTCATTATTAAAGGTTCATTACCATAAAAACTTCTAACCGCAAAAATTTCAAATCAGTGTATTTATGATAAATTTCCCTCCTATTAAAATCCATTAAATTAAATTAATATTGCGAAAAATCACAAATTAGTACACATATAATAAGTGAAGGATAAAACTCCAAACTAATATACTCGTTAATTGTCATGTGTCACCAAGCTTGACAATTTGATAATAAAATTTAATAAAAACTAACGTATTGTAAAATTGACATAAGTATATCAATTTGGAATTTTTATTGATTAAAAATTAGTTTTGAGTAAATTTATCATGTGTATCAATAAATATTTTTCCTAGTATTAACTCTTAAGGAATGAATATGGACTACTTCTCCAAGTAATCGAATGTGTACTTCCTTTTTGGACATATTTTTGTTCTTACAAGCGTTATTTGCATGCTTTCTTAAAGTAATATTTCCCGCAAATCATTTTCATTTATTAATCAAGTTTTGCAAGAAATTAGTCTCTAATATTGATATCACAATTTTGCGAACTCTTGCTGAGTCTCGCCTATGAGTTATAGTATTTTCAGCATTAGTTGCAATATTTTCAGCTTAGATATAAAGATAGTTCCTCATGAATTTAACTTCGAAATGCTGATGACCACCCTTTTACATTTCTTTCTTTTAATTTGTATCGTATTTTCTCTCAAAGCAACTTTCAAGGAGGAAATACATTTTTTTTTTTCATTAGTAAAATGAAGATAGATTACTTCTCCTTGTAATTGAATGCATTGCTTCCTTTTGAGGGATTTTTTTTGCTCTTACCAGTGTTAATTTGTGCAATTTCTTAAAGTAATATTTCCCGAAAATCATTTCATTTCTTGATCGAGGTTCACAAGAAATTGGTCTCTAATACTGACGTCACAATTGTGCGAACTCTTGTCGAGCCTTTCTGATGAGTTATGACATTTTTGGCATTACTCGCGACATGAAAGCTTAGATTTAAAGATAGTTTCTCATGAATTTAACTTCAAAATGCCGGGACGAGATCAACTTCAAAAGCAACCTTCATGTCGATTAGTTCCCCAACAGTTTACATTTGATAAATAAATATCTGCTTGAACAGGCAATCCAGATCAAGAAACTCATGTGAATTTTTTTTTTTTTTTCTTAGAAGTGCACCAACCCAATCATCCCCACCATGCTAGTAATCATCTCAGCTCCTGCTTGGTACGGTAGCACAGTTTGAGAACACTTCAAAATATCCATAACAATTCCACACACAAAAAAAGAAGGAAAAATCTCAACTTTCCCACACCAGATCAGAAAGGCGGGCCATCACCGTCAACCCTCTATTGGTTTGTTCTGCCGTCGCTGTGTTCGACCCCTTTGTTTTTTGCTGACTTCGTCGCCCCAACAACACTCTCGTACCAAACTGCAGGACCCTTTCGAGTGAGTTGTATTTCGTTGGTTGAGACTTTGATTGAGCCGAGAATGGTGGACCAAGCAGAGGAGAGAGAGAGAGAGAGAGAGAGAGAGAGAGAGAGAGAGGACTCCATTCAAGGATGAGATGGATGAGTACAGACATTTTCCATCGACCCCATCTGCTGAAATGAATGATTTTTAAAGGAAAGGAAAGAAAAGAAAATTCTGGGTAGAACTGGAGGTGGACCTTTTGCATATCCACATTCCACACCCACTTTTTATTCTCTCTCTCTCTCCTCTTAGCTATGACTGCCCTTTTCTTTGAGCTTTCTTGTGCTTTACTACTAATACTACCCCCACCACAATTCTTTAGGCGAGACCTTTGAGTGCCCATTTGGGTGAAAAGAAGAGGGAAGAAAAGGTCGTCGCTGGACTGGACCTCATTGGTGCTGCTTCTGTGGGTAGGTCATCATTGCTCATAAGACTATGCCCTTTTGCCTTTGTTCTGTTTCATTCTATTTTTCACCTGAATATCTGATGTGGGGTAGTCGTTTCTTGATGATGGTGGAGAGACTGGGATCTGGGCTCGGGGGCAGTGAATGATTGTCGAAGCAAATGATCGGTTTCTTGATCTGGGAATCTAATTGTAGTTTCTGCAATTTGCCTCGAATAATGGAGCGCTCAGCTTCGTTAATGATGTTATCTATGGGGTCCGCATTCGATGGGATGAAATGATGTTGCCACCATTGTGAAGTGCTTTTCTCTTAGGATTGGACCAACATGGTTTGAGATTAGCGGTCTAACAGAGTGGTTGATTGAGGAGGTGGTTACGTGTTCCTAATAGAGATTCAATGACATTATGTTCTAGTTTTCTTAATGAAAAAGCACTGATTATGTATGATTAAAAGTGCAGAAATAGGATCTTGGGTTGTTATATGATGCTATTGAGATCAATTGTGATGATATTATGATGTTTATGACTGTTGATTCTTGAGTTGATGAAGAAATTAGAGATTTGAGTATATGGTGTCGTGGTTCTTAATTGTGCAATCTTCCAAGGGGTGTTTTGTGTCAGCAGTCATGTCATTGATCTATTGTGAAACAGGGTATTTCTCTTCATCTGGGTAAAGGCATTTAACTTAAAGATATGGGTTCTGGGGACTGGTTCAAGTCTATAATCAACCTGAAGAAAGTGAAGAACAGTGGCTCAAAGCAATCGAAGGTATAAAACAGTCCAGATACTTTCTTTTGTATTTTTTAGTCCTGTTGCATTTGTGTTAAGCATGGATCAACCATTTGCGCTTCCAGCATAGTTGAGTTGGGTATGGAGATACTGTTTCAAGTTTTTCTAAAAATCTTTCAGCTCTAAATTCTTTCTCTATAAGATTGCACTTTCTCTTGTTAGCTAATCATGAAACATCTCTCTTGGAGTTGTTTTTCCTGAAACTGTGAGATGTTGCACAGAGTTTCTGAGGATGCAGAAGGGTTTATATGCATATGAGAACTATTCATGATTGGGCTCTATCTCATGGACAACTATTCGTTTCCTGGTAGTGCTTATTACAGTGACCACTTGAACACTTGGGTCATCTGATGAAATAATCTGCTTTCTGGAAATGTTCTGCCTTTTCTCCTGCTTGTTATTAAATTTTTATCCTTTGAAACTAGTTGTTCTTCCCTGTAAAAAATCTTTATTGTAGTTTCTACTTTCTCATTAGATTCACTGTGATGAGAAACTTGCCATGATTGGTGCCAGCTTCCAGAAGTAAGTAATGGCTGGTTGCTTGATATGTGTTGGCAGTGTTAATGACTTTCCACTGTGTTTTGTGCTTCTGAGGTTACCATCTGGAAAGGCTTTTAATATAAACTATTCAATGGACCTAGTAAAACATTCAAATAAATTTCTACTTTAGCAGTTACCAAGATCATGAAGTCTTTAAGTAAATTCTTTCTTTCAATTGTCTATATTAAACCATTGGAAAATTATGTTTGGAGTAAAAGTTGAAAGGTGGTTATGATTTTAAAGAAATCTCTCCTTCTGTTACTTATGGAGCAAATATGTGATGATAGGGTTAAAGTTGTTTGTGTCTTTCATACTTTTGATGTTGCATTGCTGCTTGATGTTATGCTTTCAGCCCGGAAAACAGGCATCTTCGTCTCCCGGGAAGTCAAATTCCTTCAAGTGGAAGACCCACTCAAATAAAGAGTCTAGAACTTTGGAAAATGGTGCTACTGCTGGAAAAAGTTCTCTTGGCATGCCCCTTGAGGACAGAGCTGCACTACGAATTCAAACAGCATTCCGGGCATATATGGTACTAAATCCACCAAATGAATCGTTCAATTATGGTTCTACCTTAGGATCACCCTATTGATTGGTCATGTTTTAGAAATTTCCTTGGCTAGATAGCTACTAGCTAAATACAGCATCTTGGGAAGATGTCTTGCGTCTGTGTCGGTGTGTCCTCTGGATATTTATTTTCACTTTCAGCTGGCAATTTTGCTGTTCAACTCTGCTATTATTGAATTACGATAGGCATAACTTTTATGGTACCTAAGATGTAAATTTCCACGTTATATCTGGCCCTCAATGATTGTCGTCCTTAACTCTTTGGAAGATGCATTTAAATCATTTATTTGATATAATTTCTCTCATCCTTCTCTAGGCACGGAAAATGTTACGACGTTTGAAAGGGATAGTAAGATTGCAGATCCTGACACAAAACTTTTCGGTCAAAAAGCAAGCGACAACAACATTGGGGTATCTTCATTCCTGGAGCAAAATACAGTCCCAGGTTAGAGAGCGCCGTCTCTGTATGGTGACAGAAGGGCGGATAAAACAGAAGAAATTGGAGAACCAGATGAAACTTGAGGCTAAACTCCATGATCTTGAGGTAAATTTCATCATCCATATCAAAAATTTTTTGGACATCAAAACTGGTTAAGGAAGGGATCAATGACCCCCCGCAGCATATCAAACCTGTTGGGATAATGGTACCATTCTATGCATAAAAGCTCCTGATTAAGGATTCTTGCTGAGTCATACTTTCTGTGTCTGTAGCGTAAAAGGCAACTGCAGCATGTGATTGTGGATTGTAGTCACTGAAGCCTTCTACTTCAATTTTTGGTCATTGAAATAAGTTGCATGTTCTCTAGTGGCCATTATGGCTTTATAGTTATATATCCATGTTCTGCAAGAACGTGTAATGTGTTTGAAATGACACCATTATATCCTGGCATTCTCTTACAACTACATCATTACATGCCTGACAGGTCGACTGGTGCGGTGGCTCTGACACCATGGATGAAATTCTTACAAGGATACATCAGAGAGAAGAAGCATCAGTTAAACGCGAACGAACCATGGCATATGCATTTAACCATCAGGTGAGGGAGATCACATAACATATGTCAAGATTTATTACTAAGGCTCTATTTAGGATCAAGCAAAATGCCGTCATAAGATTCACCATTCAGTAGGATGTTAATTGGTATTATTTTAGTGTTTTTGGGTCTGATGGCTGTGCTTTGCAATGCAAGATAGTTCCTGTCTTTTTAAGGAATAGTAAATAAATTGAGAACAAAAAAGTACGTCGTTGAAGGATTCAGTTCTCGGATGATATTTGCTAAAGAGTTTATCTTGCAAGCTCACAATTCTAAGGTGATTATATTTTCTGAATACAATTCCCCTTGTCCTCACATTGTATAAATTCATAATTCACAGTGGAGGGCCAACTCTAACACCAATGGCTTGAAGAATTATGAACTCGGGAAAGCAGGTTGGGGTTGGAGCTGGATGGAGCGATGGATTGCTGCTCGCCCATGGGAAAGCCGAGTACCTATCATTAGCCCGAAGAAACCACTCAACAAGCAGGGAATAAATGTTGCTAAAAGCTTGAACCAGCAAACACCAAAGGCCGTGACTTCACCGAAACCTCCTTCGTCCTCCAATGGGAAGACAACTACGAAGGCAAGGAGGTTGTCTTATCCAGCAGCCGAAAAACCTGCCAGTATGCTTTCCGAAAGTAAATCTGAGGAAGCAAACAATAAGAAAGAATCGACGGTTGCTTAAGATGATGGGTGGTGTTTATTTTTCTTTTTCATCCTTCGAGTTGCAGAGACGGCCAGAGAAAAACATTTGTTTTATATCATTCATTGTTGCTGAAATTATGTGTATAGCTTTTGCTTGAAAAATTCTGTTGGTTTGAGGATAAAAACGGTTGCATGATACATAAGCTTGTCAGTTCACTTCACTTTTTCTTCCTGTAATCCTGAATGAAGTGATTTATATTGTATTTAT
The DNA here is from genome assembly GCA_014858505.1 of Corymbia citriodora subsp. variegata. Lineage (NCBI taxonomy): Eukaryota > Viridiplantae > Streptophyta > Magnoliopsida > Myrtales > Myrtaceae > Corymbia > Corymbia citriodora. The sequence goes on from CM026414.1 coordinate 17,207,777, forward strand.
GCTGTATATATATATAGTACCTTGATTCCATTTGTCAAAACTGGGGTATGTTGTATTTCTGGAGTTGATTTCTTATAGCTCGCGCCCATCCATTTGCAGTTAATGCTTTGTTGTTCGTGAGACGACTTCTTTTTCCTCTGGTTATGGCCATCATCATAAATTAGAATGAAGTATAACCTGCTCAAGAAGCTCATTGCTCGGTATGATGCTGAATAATTTCACAATGAGAAAAATAACACAAAATATTAATTGAATTTTAATCCAATGTACAATCTGATCCACACACTTTTTAATTTGTTTAATGTAAATTTTGAGCGTTAATTCAATGTCTAATATTGTCTCTAAACTTTAAATTGCACAATTTGTGGAAAATCCCTTCAAAATAAGCAGATAAGCATACCTATCACAAATTATATTTTCGTATCTAAATTATTTATACATGTTCAATAACTATGTGAAAATATTAGATATCGTCCTTCCCTTAATTCAAATTCAAGGACAACATTAAACATTTTCATATAATCCAAAGACTGTATTAAATAAGTGCCAAAAGTTTAGGGATAATATTAAACAAATTAAAAATTCAAAAATCATATTACATATTAAGATAAAGTTTAAAGATCATATTGAATAAATTAAAAATTTAGAAATCACATGCATATTGAACTAAAAATTAAAAGACCATTTGCGTTATCATCTCTTTCACAATACTTTCACGTCTCTCCACGTCATTGTGGGCAAATCAGAAGACACGGCGGTCCAACAAGGCAAAATTAAGATATAGAAAGCAAATAGATTAGTCATCGGTTAAGCTTTTGAGACGAATTGAACAGACGAGACAGCCAAGAAGTTCTCGTACGGGTCAACGTTAAACAAGAACAACAAAAGTACAATGCTTTTTCACTTTCTTTATGAGATCCGGTGCAGATGATCTCGGTTCTCAGAAGAATTTCTGCGTCTGCATCGACATCTCGATTCCTGAAGCTCATGAACAGCTCACCGCCGCCCCCTCCTCCTTCGCAGAGGCTCGCGGCCTTGGCTCAGCAGCTCCGGCTCTACAAGCCGCCGCCGCCCGATTCCGAGGACGCCGAGGAGCAGCGGATCGAAGAGGCCGCCGGCAAGGTCGTGTCTCAAGTGGGCTTTCCGGAGTCGGCGACCCCGATCGCCCGCGACCCGGAAAGGTTCACGCCCAAAAGAGCCGCGGTCTTGATCTGCCTCTTCGAAGGCGATGATGGGGAGTTGCGGGTCATACTCACCAAGAGGTCCTCCGGATTGTCCACCCACTCGGGTTCGTCTCTTTCGAGGGTCGTTGCTTGATTTTTCGTTTTCAAGAGTTTAGGTTCTTCCTTTTGTAACAATTCGAGTACGATGACTCATTAGGTGTGAGATATCGATTCTTGTTCTTGTTTCAGATGAGAGAATTGGGGAGGAAAAAGGATCTTTTCTTGCTTTAACTTTAACTCGCTGTCGCAATTCAAGATTGCTTTTGTGGGTTTCTTGATGATTCGGAAATTGTGGGTTCAGTTTAATCAAGTGGTAGCTTCTTAATTCTAGTCCTTGAATTGAGAAGTTTTGATATTGTGGTACTTTTAGTGCCTAGGTGAATTTCTCTGTTTCTAGAACAATGAGGCACAGAAATGCGATACTGGCAGAAATGGTTGAGACTGAAGCTTCAACTACAGTGAATGCAGAAAGTTTGGTTGTGTAATCATGGTGATTACAAGAGCATGAAGGTGCTGTCCGGTGATCTAAGTTCCATGTTGTTTTTGGGTTGCAGGTGAAGTATCGTTGCCCGGTGGGAAAGCAGAGGAGGGTGATAAGGATGATGGAGATACTGCGACAAGGGAAGCCAAGGAGGAAATTGGGTTGGATCCTTCCCTTGTCAATGTGGTAACTGTACTTGAGCCATTCTTGTCCAAGGTATTAGCATTCGTTACTCTCTTTTGCCTTGGAAACGTTGACCTTGATTGCTAGTATATATGACTTGCAAATTTTGGAAGTATGAACCTGAACAAGCTTTATGGCCGACTCCATTAAACCACTTTCAGTAGTAATACATTGTACTATTTCAGCAGTCTCTTCTCAATTAAAATGGAGCATCGGTCAACCGGCATGTGATTCTATTTTGTGTCTGCAATGAGCCAATGATCATTTACATTTTATTTTTGAGTAACCGATCTTTTATTCCATTAAAAAAATAGTTTGCTGTACTCATGTCATGTTTGTCGACCCTCCTCAGAATCAATCCTGGTTAGCATTGAACTTATTTTATATCTATCCATTTTCTCCCCAACTCGTCAACTGTGAAGGAGGTACGTACTTGGGATGTTTAGGAAACGAAATTGGGCTGAGTCATGTTATGAAGCCAACCAGAATAAACCTAACTGTCTTAGTATCTTGTTCTTAGCATGTGCATCAGGAGATTACTATATTTCTGTGGAATATCATTTTGGTCCTTCGACGAAATATTGTAATTTGAGTGCACATATGACTAATCCCATTTGCTCCTTTCGTGGTTCTTCCTCCAGGTTGTTTGTCTATTGTCCCCTGGCAAAATGCTTAAATAGAATTTCATTATCAACAAAAGGAAGTTCTGAAGAGTTTCTCAACCTGTGATTAAGGATGGTCTCCCTTGTACTTTGGAAACTAAACTAGTCATGTCATACCTTTAGGCCTATACTTATTGACGAGTTCTTTCAGAAATGATAGTTTGCATCAGTTTACTTATGTCTTGCCATCATGTGAATTAATGAAATATTAGTTTGGTCTTATTTTTGCTTGAATGTGTGGGTTCAATGACTATTTGATCTTGTGCAGCATCTTTTGAGAGTCATGCCGGTTATAGGCATACTTACTGACAAAAAAGCATTTAAGCCCATCCCAAATCCTGGAGAAGTGGAAGTGGTGTTTGATGCTCCATTGGAGATGTTCATCAAGGTACTGCTTCATTCCACACATCATAAGACTATAGTTATTGCGGTGGAACAATATGGTCCTCATGACAAGAGCAATGTGTATTTGTTTCAGGATGAAAACCGAAGAGATGAAGAGAGAGAGTGGTTGGGCAATAAATATCTCATTCATCTTTTCGACTACAAGGTGGAGAACAAGAAGTTTTTGATATGGGGTTTGACGGCAGGGATTTTAATAAGGGCTGCATCAGTGGTATACCAGCGGCCACCAGCTTTTTTGGAGCAGAATCCAAAGTTTAGAGTTCCTAGAATGGTAAATGAAGATACTGTAATGCCTTAAATCTGGCAAAATTGTTGACAATACGTATTCAATAAAAGCAAGAATCTACCACTGCTGGATTGAATATGCTGAAGACAATTGCTTAGATGTACTCTGCACAACTAAGTCATTGCAAATCCAAAACTTAATGCTCTGCTTGATGCTCTTAGTGAAGATGTTGATCGATTTTTGCAAAGAAGCAAACAAATTTCAAGCAAAGATGCACCTTGTATGATTAATATCATACAAATATCTCGGAGTTAACTCATGAACTTCTCGCAGGTCAGTCATTGTCTGAGCACTAAAGTTACAACTGTCTTATTCTTCTGATCTGCTATCTGTGTGCGCTACCTTTGTTGATTGGGACTAATTTTGAGTTTTCCTTTTGGCTAGGTCAGGGAAATAATCTAATGTTTGTCAACTATTTCTTACTCTGCTTGAGCTTGCCAGGTAAGAACTTGCTTTCTGTTAGCCGTGGGTTAATCATTTAATAGAGTTTGAAGCTTGCCTCCACTTGTAGAAGTAATTTCTCTTTAATGGATCATAATTGTATCATCCATTCTTGAAACCCTGCTAGCCTCATTCAATTTCTTACTCCTTTTTCCCCTTTCTCAATATGGGTCTTTAGCTATTTGTGATGCTAGGTAGTTTCTCATTGTAGAGGAGCGAAATTGAGAGAGATTAAGTTTCACCTATCGTTTGACATTCGTTGTTCAAGTAAGGTCCTCTGCACTTTTCACTCCATAGGTTGTGAACTTTGATGTTGACTTGTTATTCCTCATAAAGGCAAGAAAGTAGTGGGTGTATAACTGCTTAATGTACTTTGAGCATAATGTTAGATGAATGGAATTAACCAGATGATATTACTTCTCCATTCAATGGTAAACGGGTCGATTGCTTTTGTTGCAAGAGTAAAAAGCCTATGCTATTCTTACTTAGCTCAAGTTCATTAAAATAGAGAGAAGCCGACCCGTTCATGGTATCATCTTAATAATGATTTTATGTTGACTGTACTCCTCATCATCCCTCGAAAGACATTCCCTTTGTTATGTATGAGCGATTAGCAAAAGTCCCTGCCAATCAAATCAACTTAAAAGAAGTGACGACAAATTGATATACAGATACCATGAGACGGTAAATGCGTGATAGACATATATGCAAGTGGTACCTAGTTATTGGGGATTCTATTTCAATTGGACATCGCGTGTAATAGGGTCAACTTGAAACAGAGTTGAGATTCTGATTCTTTCTTTCTCTTCCTCCCTTCTAACTAGAACAATAATTTGTGACAATACAGAACGAACCTAGTGAGGCAATTCGAAAACAGGAGAGAATCAAACCAGGAGGAACCAATAGGCGATTCATCGACGAAGGACGCGATGTATAAACAGCAGAAGCGGAGAATTAGCTTCAAGGAGCGATTGGGTTCGACGCAATTCAGTGACTAATATGCGAGCACAAACCCGGGCAGAGGATCCTTCCCTTCTATAGCCCATTCCCTGCCACAAGTATGGGAGGCGTACAATGTTGTTGTGGCGCTAGAGCATCAAAGTGATAATGTGGTAAACGTTTCAAAAACAAATTAAGACGAAGAAAAACTAAAGAGAGCGGGGTCGATAAATATGATACGAGACGCCAAACAAGATAAGTGTCATCGTCGAAGCCATCATCGCCGTCACCATATCGGCGGCGCTACCATGGCTGGAGGCGTGTCGTCATTCATCGTGATTTCTCTATCCCACCGTCCCCCACCCGATTTGTTTTCTCCGGTCGCCGGTCTCATAGGGATCCAGGCGCTGTTGTCAGTGACGTCAGAATATCTCGAGTGTGATAATATATAGGGAGCCTAGTCGACAGCGAGTTCATTGGTGTCGACAGCTCAATCATCTAAGGCGATCCCACAGAGATTGGCATATCGAGCTCTGCCAAGGTGGCGAGTTCAGCCAGCTTGAGTGAGAGAGAGAGAGAGAGAGAGTTGAGTTATTGTAGAAAAAGCATTGGTGGCATATGGAGGTTGCCACCTTGGACTAGAGTAAGCAAGGGGAAATAGCCCAATCAATTTGAAACTTATTGTATGAATATTAATTTAGTCCTAATTTTTCAAAATTTGTTAGTTCAAAATTCCGATTTAGTCTATCTGGTCAATTTTCACCGGACATTGCTAATGTGGTGATGTTGGTGACGATTGGATCGTGATGTCGGTGTTTTCCAATGGAAAGTGATCGGGAGGACTCATCGGAATTTACCCATCTGTGACTAGTGAGTGGTGGGCAAACAGAGCAAAAGCAGAGCAAGTGCTGCTGCAAAGAGAATAAGATGTTCTGAAAATGACCCAAATTGGCGGTTCCTCTCTCTCTCTCTCTCTCTCTCTCTCTCTACATCAAAGCGAAGACAATGTCCCCAAGCTTGTCCTTGAGTCCTTGAACATGACCAGCACGTTTGACGGAAGACCCTGAACCGGCTTGACCCGCTTTCGGTCCTCAGCCTGAAGGACAACTCCATCTCCGGCAATGTCCGTGACCTCTCCCGCCTCGTCAACCTCAAGTCCCTCTACCTAAACGGCAATTCCTTCTCCGGCGGCTTCCTGACCTCCTTGTACTCGCCAGGACCGCCTCTCCAGCCAGACACTTGGAAGTCAATAACTCTATGAATTTCTTCTTCTTGAAGAATAGTATATTTGTTTCTTTTAATAATACTCATATGCAAAATAGATGGTCTTGTACTGCAAATTAGTGATCTGGTTGCCTATTATGCACAAAAAAACAAGGGGTGGTCTAAACTGCACCGTTTCTTGCAGGAAGTAACGGTGTCGTTCTCCTGGCACAATCCGAATATGAGCGATGCAACACAACGTGCTCATCATTTTGATGTACAATTTCATTGGCTCGTTACATAAGACAATAATGAGGAAAAAGCGATCGTGCCAAAGGGTGACAAGGCATTAGTTTCCTGCAACGATTACACAAAGAGAAAACCTACCCAACTTGGAAGCTTCTTCAAAAGGTCAAAAAAACAATATATATAGAATAAAGCATGCATTAATCATAATTACTAACTATTGAACTTGCCAAATTTTAGTGAGGTTGGCCTCACCATGACTGGGCAAGGCTTGAACTTGCTAGATCTAGTGAGGCTTGCCCTCATCGATTGTTGGCCATGTCGACCTTGCCAGCTTGGCCATGGCCAACCTTGCCTGCCTTTGGCAAGGCTTGACCTCAATGTCACTTAAAGAGGTTGGTCTTGCCAGATTTGGTGACGGCAGGGTTGACCTTACCAAGGGTGGGTGAGGTTTTCCCTCGCTAGTGGTTGGCGGGGATGAGCTTCACTAGAGGTCAACAAGGGACCTTGCCTTTGGCCTATCATCAAAGCCCTAGCTAAAGAAAGAAAGGGAAAAAAAAAAAAAAGAGAAAGAAATTTTTTAAAAATATTATTAAATATTGTTCACGTTATCATTGGCTTTGCCATATAAGACGGCCAACTTCTATGTCAACGATTTCTGGCTAAAATTGGCTGGATAAACTCAATTAATAAAATGTAAAAATTTTTATGACTCAATTAGTACAATAAAAAGATTTAATATTGAATTGGTAAAAGTACAATAAGTTTATGACATTTTGGACAATTTTCCCTCTGAGCTCCCATGCATGAGCTCCCACATCTTGATCCAAGGGAAGCTAAGTCATTACGAGAAATATGCCTGGGGCATGAAGGACTCAGAGATATGATTTTGATACCAAGTTGAAATGTTCAACTCAAAAACATAAGTTGTTATGAGGAGGAAAATTGCATGAATAAAGTCTAATCAAATTTAGTAGTTAAGCTATGCACGCTAATACTTCAACAATTTAAATAATTCATCTCAAGTATAATGAGGACAAACAACCTTCGAAGGGGAAAGAAGAACTTGATTATGAGGGAAAATTGTAAACTTATTGTATAGATTTCAACTTGTCACGTCAGTGATTCTCAGTAAAAATTAACCGAAATGATTACATTAAAATTTCACGCCAATACTTAGGACAACATTTTGTATATTAAAAATTTTTATATTAGCATATGTACAATAGATTTATTACTGATTGGACAATTTCCTCTGGTGATGGGGCATGCAACATGACATTCAATTTACATTAATGCACAAATTCATTCGCGCCTTGCATGTGCCAATAAGGAGTACCCGAACGATCATGCGAAAAGTTAAAAAAGGCATTAGGCTTAACCACAACGATATGCACGAAGAAACCACCGACCCGACTTTGAAGCTTTTTCAAAAGGTCAAAAGCCAATTATATACGATAAGGTCGGCATTAATTCACTGACGGTTCTTTACCCAATAGAAGAGAGTTTGACCCAAAGAGCCATGATGTTTTGTTTAATCGTGGACGATAGACGACAATGCATCTTCACCCTTAGTGGGAAAATGGAAGATTGAACAGATGAAGATTCAAATAATTTCCTATCCAGTGATTTTTGCTCCAAGAACAAGACGGACAATAGGTGACTAAGATTCACTCTTCGCGTATCTCCTTCGATCATTAGAATAATGAAGAGGGGACCGTCATCAATGAAGAGGGGATCGTCCTTAGGACTATATATAGGAGGCCGTAACCCTAATTCTCCATCAAACCCACTAGTATTCCACTCTTCTAAAAGGAAATAAAATGCCGATAAGCATGTTCAAAATTTGTCTATGCCTAGTGCTGATATTGCTTTCGCTTCCGAGCTATTGCGCACAAGCTCCCTACGTCGTGATCCGAGGGAAGATAAGTCATCGCGAGCTCACATGGGCTGGTCCCAGAAGTCCTGATCCGCAACATCCCTTCGTCATCTCTGGTTGGTTTTCTGCAAGTTCCAACTTTTACCATGTCTTTCTTCAGTGTAACGCCCTAGCAGGGTATTACAATGTCGAGCTGTCCGTGGAGCTTGTGGGCATGGCAATATAGAGTACTACATGTAACGTGCTCTTTTTTAACAGAAGCGGACTATGTTGGCAAATTTCTCTTTTTCTTTTTTTGTCACTTCTTTGTTTATGTGCTGTTCAATCTTGACATTCTGTACAGGTGGTCCTCTTTCTTAAACCAAATAACAATTTCCGTATTAACCAAAAGACCATTGCCATCTCAAGCAAGGGTCTCGACCATTGGATCATCATCACATTGAAGAATGTAGATTGAGTGCATAAAAGAATATCTAGAATTTTCTCTCCAAAACCTATCGGTGGAGTTTTGGGGGAGCTCATAATAATAATAATAATAAGAAGAAGAAGAAGAAGAAATTCCGTCATACGCATGCAAAGGTCAATAAATAAGAAAATCCATCGAAACGAAAGATCTCGGTCTTCATCGTCTTCATCGAGATGAGATTATTTATAGACCCCGATTCCGATCACCTTTGAGGATATGAATCACTGTTCGTCGTCATCTATCGCCATCGAGAGCTGCGAAGTGGGTAGATCTCACTTGAAGAGTCCTTTTCTTGTCCCGATTCCGCTTGTCATATGTTTGTGGAAGCTTCAATAGTAGGCTCGAGCGCTTGTAGCAATTTAGATATCCTTGATAAACCAGGTAATTTCCGACTCTCCGCTCAATCCTGTTTCGATCGTGATTGGGAATTGAGACTTGACGTTCTCCGAGGAAGCATGGGTTGGAGTTGAATGAACTAATTTTTATTGATTTCAAACATCGCTTCTTTGTTTCACTTGAGTCAGGCCATGAATTTGAAGACATGAAGAGTTAAGATCTAACTCTTCAAATCATTAACCATTATCTGTTCAATGAAATGCCTCAAGGGCACGGCTGATATATGATCCATGATTTCTTTCAAATCCGAAAACATGTCGTCGTAAAGTGCTTGCTTTCAATTGATTCATTAAGAATTTAGCTACGATTCTACTCAAATTTTGTTGTTTACAAATCTAAATATAATTTTTTTACTTTTTTTTGGGTGTTTTCGTTCCATGTTTTGCATAGGGGTAAGTAATAGAAATTGTTCATACCAAATCAGATAGTTCTAGGCCATTTTTGAAGGCACAAGCTTGATTCTTGTATCCAAAAAATTGGAATCGATGATTGTCGATCTAGTCTTGATTTCACATGTGGAATGGTCTACTCAGACCACCTAGACCGAACCTATATTTTTTCTTTTAATTTCTTACAAATATGTAAAAACTAATGAGCCCTAATTTATGATATATTAAAATAGCTTCTGATCATTGATTTAAAATATGGTCCCGAAAATTAAAAGCTATTTCACTTGTTGCCTTGTCATGATTTGCTTGTGGTGGAAGGACATAGTGCATGTTCACATCACATCAAGTGTTTCCTTTTGGGGTCCAGAGGCAAGAAAAGAAAGGGACATGAGTACGTCATCAACAATAACTATAAAAGCAATGAGTCAGGATAAATTGATATATATAGAGAGAGAGAGTTAAAAGGGGTTTGCCCATTTTATGAGCAAAATCATTGAAAGTTTATACTTGAAAGGTATAACGAGAGAATATAATGAAAAATCAAAGAAAAATAAAAAGAAGAAAAAATAAAACATGCATTGGTTCCATTAGCCCACTTGGGAATTGAATCAGATCGATAAAAAAGAAAGAAAGATATGCACCGGTTTCATTGGCCCACTTAGGAATTAGACTAGACTAGTCTAGTTCAGTTTTAGGGGTTACTGGTTCGGTTCCTAGTTCCAGAAACTAGGAACCTATCCCTTTGGTTCAGTTCTTGGTTCTTGGATGGGAACCAAACCATTCAGGAACTAATCACCCATAATTTTGCATATTTATTCTTGCCACATTTTTGTGGAATCCACCAGTGAGGAAATGGCTATAGTCAATGATCGGTGCATAGGAGATATTCATGTTGGTTTTTTTCTCTGATCCATGTTCTAAATAGCTTTATTATCTTTACGGTCATGAACTATTTGGTGGTTGTCGGCTGGAAGTGGTAGCTAATAGAGGAAGTTTGGTGATATTTAGAAATAGACCTTTCAAAGGAGTGGGTCGAATTGAAAATGATTTGATTTAAGTTGACTTATTTAACCAACAATGCTAATTTAGTGACCCATACCCTCCTTGATCCATATTGCAAAAATACCTTTATATATAACCATATCTGAGAAAGCTCACACCCAAATTAAGGTGAGAATATGGAATGAGTGAGCGTGGCATTAAAAAAGAGTCATAGAGGTGGGTTGGGTCTAAGCAAGTTGTAAATCCATTTAACACTTATATTACTTTGGATGTTAATATTCTAAATTTATTTATGACTTATTCACTGAATAAAATTAACCCATATAACAATTCAACCCATCAAATATATATTAAGTAATTGATTTATGACCTATTTTGATAAATCTAATTAGGGATAAGCAATAGTGATGTTCAATACAACGTTTTGATGTAGGTGAAACTTCATTTCTTGAGCAAGATATGGAATCAATTCATGAATAGAGAGCTTAGCGTGAATAAGAAAAACATTTAGTTGTGAAAAGAACGAAAGGAAAAGAAGCAAGGAAATAGAAATAGAAATAGAAAGAATAATTGTAAAGAAGAGGAAATAATAAGAAAATTGGCTTTATAGCAAAAAGGAAAAGAAGAAGAAGGATTGATATGTTTTACGACGGGTTCAATGTGATTTACTTAAAGAGTAGGCTTTATGTGAGCAGAGGCTTAATAGGTATTATTGTAGTGAAAACGGGCCAAATTCGGTTATAGTCAAACTGGGCTTAGTGGGGTAATTTTCGAAAATTGGCTTTTGAGGGTTTAAAACTAAGAAGGGCCTTTATATGGTAGCCCGATTATATGCTTTGGCCCAGACCCGTGAAATCATTTTAGACCATATTCAGACCAGGCCCAAGGGCCGGCCCGAGTCCATGTTTCCAGAAAATAATAAAAAAATAAAAAATAAAAAAATTGGAAATTAGTTAGAAAAATAGGCCTTGATTAGGTTGTCAAATTTTTTGTATAAATTTTAGCTTAGTTTCATTTAGAATTCATATGGTTAGAAAAGTATTCCTTGATTTTTAGTGTAATTCGTGCTTTTACTTGATGGTTTAATGATTTGTGTATTCATTACCGATTATATTTTGGATTCTTAGTTTAGTTGAAGATCGCTTAGGATTAGTTTAGCTGGTTAGTTTTAATGAATAAAATAGATTTAGCTAAAAAATGTAATAAAAAATAGTAATTTAAAAACATCACTTAAAAATAAAAATAAAATAATGGTAAATAGCTTTGTTAAATTTATGATTCACCACAAATAATTGAATTTTGAGGGGGACTAAATGAGTACCTAATATCCTAAAGCTGAATTGAGACCCTAACTTATGATGACAAAGTATAAACTTGGTGCTTCATGTTTCTTTGAAAGTTATGATAACCCCATGTCGTGCATTTTAAAATAGGATAGTATCTAAAGTCAAGCTCATACGGGTTGCTGTCCTATAACCTAATAACGAGGCCATACCACATTCTTGAGTCCATGGATTTGAAGAACCTTGCTTGATCGCTATATAGTGATCAACAAGACCTAGAAAAATGAATCGATTTCCAGTGAGTCTCTTCTTGTCATTGTTGAGAATGTTTGCTAATACCAAATTCAGCGTCCTTGTTTGCCTCATCGAGTGGATGCAGAAGAGCAAGTCCTCAACCATGCTTAAATGTTTATCTGGGGAATGAGACCTCGTATCCTATGATGATTCAGCTGTGGATGAGAGAAGTAGATCCAAGCAATGGATGAAGAAATCGACTCCATTGAAAAGAATGACAAATGAGTGCTAACTTCTTTTTCGTCTTGTAAGAAGCCCATTGGTATCAAGTGATGTGTAAGACGAAGTACCAACTGACAGTTAGGTAAACTGTTATAAAGCCAGACTGATTGTGAAAAGGCTATAAGCAAAATGACAGAAGAACTACACCTTCAACCATACTTTTTACACGCATGGTCTATGATCACTGTTTGCCATCTGTATTGTGGATTTCACGCAGTGATTGACTTGTGAAGGGGACTTGTCTGTTGGGAAAAGAGGAGGATAAAAGGTTGAAATTGCCGAATTTATGTGGTTCTATTTAGGGTCAGCAATGAGCCAAGGATCATTTGTCATCTTTCTTTTTTTTCTAACTGATCTCATATACGTTTAAAAACCAGTTTGCTCTACTCACTTCAAAGTTTGTTGACCCTCCTCGGAATCAATCCTAGTTAACGTGGAACTTATTTCATTTCTATCCAGTTCTCCCCAATTCATCAACTGTAAAGAATTACCTACTTAGGATGTTTAGGAAATGAAATTGGGCTGAGCCACGTTAGGAAACCTACCAGAATAAACAGAACTATCTTATTATCTTGTTCTTAGCATGTGCATCAGGAGATTACTATAATTCTGTGGAATGTCATGTTGATCCTTCGATGAAATATTGTAATTTAAGTGTGCGCTTATTTTCTCATTTCGTGGTTCTTCCTCTGGGTTCTTTGTCTATCACCCCCCAGCAAAATGCTTAAATAGAATTCCTTTATCAACAAAAGGAAGTTCTGAAGAGTCTCTCAACCAGTGATTAAGGATGGTCGCCCTTGTACTATGGAAACTAAACTCGTCATGTCATACATTTTGGGCTATACTTTTTCACGAGTTCTTTTAGAAATAGTTTGCATCAGTTACCTTATGTCTTGCCATCATGTGAATTAATGAAATGTTAGTTTAGTCTTAGTTTTGCTTGAACATGTGGGTTCAGTGACCATTTATCTTGTGCAGCATCTTTTGAGAGTCATGCCAGTGATAGGCATACTCACTGACAAAAGAACATTTAAGTCCATCCCAAATCCTGTGGAAATGGAAGCGGTGTTTGATGCTCCATTGGAGATGTTCATCAAGGTAGTGCTTCATTCCTCACATCATAAGACTAGTTATCTCAGTGGAACATAAAGGTCCTCATGATAAGAGCAATGCTTATTTGTTTCAGGATGAAAACAGAAGAGATGAAGAGAGAGAGTGGTTGGGCAATAAATATCTCATTCATTTCTTCGACTACGAGGCGGAGAACAAGAAGAATTTGATATAGGGGTTAGTGGCAGGGATTTTAATAAGGGCCGCATCAGTGGTTTACCAGCGGTCACCAGCTTTTTTGGAGCAGAATCCGAAACTGTTCCTAGAATGGTGAACGAAGATACTATAATGCCTTAAATCTGGCAAACTTGTTGACATTAGGTATTCAATGAAAGCAAGAATCTATTACTGCTGGATTCAATATGCTTAAGACAGGTGCTTACATGTACTGCAGTATGAAAGCATTGCAATACCATAACTTAATGCATCTGCTCGATGCTCTTAGTGAAGATGTTGATCAGTTTTTGCAAAGAAGAAAATAAATTTCGAGCAAAGGTGCGTTGTGTATGATTGTTAGCAGTCAAATATCTGAGAGTTGAGCCACTAACTTCTCTCGGGTCAGTCATTGTCCGAGTACTAAAGTTATGACCGTCTTATAGTTCTGATCTCCTATCTGTCTGTGTTATCTTTGTTGATTGGGATCAACTTTGTATTTTCTTTTGGCCAGGTCAGGGAAATAATTCAATGTTTGTCGACAACTATTATTCTGCTCGAGCTTTCCAGGTAAGAACCCGTTTTCTGTTAGCTGTGGATTCATCATGTGATAGTTTGAAGCTTGCCTTCACTTGTAGATTAATTGCTCTTTAGTGGATCATTATATTGTATCATCGATTCCTGAAACCCTGCTCAACTCGCTTAGTTTCTGTTTGTTTCCTTCCTTTCTCATTGTAGAGGGATGAGACTCAGAGAGATCTTGGTTAAACTATCGTTTGACATTGTTCGAGTAAGGTTCTCTGCACTTTTCACCCCATAGGTTGTGGACTTTGATGTTGACTTGTCATTCCTCATAAAGGCAAGAAAGCAGAGGGTGTATTGCTGCTAGACGTACTTTGAGCGAAATGCTGGATGAATGGAATTAACCAGATGATTTTACTTCTCTATTCGATGGTAACCGGGTTGATTGATTTTGTTGCAAGAATAAAAAGCCTATGCTATTCTTAGCTTGAGTTCACTGGACGCTTTCATAGTCCTACAAACTATAAGAATGATTTTTATGTTGACAGTATTTCTCATCATCCATTGAAAGAGAGTCCCCTTGTGATGTATGAGCTATTTGCAAAAGTCTCTTTGCCCATCAAATCAACCTTGAAGAAGCGGCCGCAAATTATTATCATAAGAACGAACCGAGTGCACAAATCAGGGCAGAGGGTCCTTGCCCTTCTAGAGCCGATTCCCCCGTTAAAGGCTATGTCGCGGGGCCCAAGTGGTAATCCTTAGGCAAATCAAAACAAAGAAAGACTAAAGAGGGTGGGGTTACTAAAAATGAAAAGAGGTGTTAAAAAAGATAATAGCTATCGGCAAAGCCATTATCACCGTCACCACATCGGTCCCACTACCATGGTTCGAAGCATGTTGTCACTTACCCCATTTTTGTCGGCAAAATGCATATGCGTTTTAGTAAAGAAAATAAAAAATAATAGAAGGAGTTACAGAAAGAAATGAAGAAGAGAAAAAAAGAAAGAAAAAGATTTTAATCAAAGGGTCCAATTTGGAAAGGGCCTGATGCAATGAGCCTGGTTGCATGGCCCACTAACCCAAGTTCACGAACTCAATCCGTCAACCCTGTTTTCCAACTGCATGCAAGTCTAACCGAGTCAAGGCCACTTGGACGAGGTAAAGGACTAGGCATAACGTGTCATGGAACTTGTAGGGGGTCCGATATGCCTTCATGTTAGTTGGGCCTCTACAGTCGTACCCTGAGTTTTGAGAAAACAAAGTTATGAAGGTTGAGCCTACTTATCAATTATGGACTAGTTTAATGACAATATAAGTTTTAACTAATCATGGTATTCTAATACTGCACTAATTCGAATGAGCTTAAATTTTAACATTTGTTAAAGGAGACTATATGTACATAAAGCCATGTTATGGATGAATACTATGACACCTCCTCACGTACAAATCTGGCTAGCATGTGAATCAAGAACATAAAACCATACATACAAGAAATAAGCCTGGAGCATGAGGGACTTTGAGATATGACTTTGTTATCATGTTAAAATGTTCAACTCAAAAGCATAAGTTATTAGATAGAAGAAAATCACATGAATGAAGTCCAATCAAATCCAATAGTCAAGCTATGTAGGGTAATACTTTAACGATTTAAATCATTCATCTTGAGTATAATGAGGACAAATGACCTTTGGCGATCCTAGGGGATAACATGATTATGGGGGGAAACCATATTATACGGATGTCATTTCGTTACGTTAGTAATTTTCAGTGAAAATTGATTGGAAGGATTCTATTGAAATTTTGCGCCAAGGTTCAGGACAAAATTTTGCAAAAATAATAAGTTTATGATTATGTTGACATCTATACAATAAGTTTAGAATTGATTGGAAAATTTCGATTTTAAGCCATGAAATAGGACGGTCAAATTATATTGATGTGCAAATGCATCGGTTCCTTGCATAAGACGATAATGATCCTACAAAAAGGTCAAAAAGGCATTAGGCTCCCACAATGGGATATTGCCCAAAAAGTCCTAAACCTATTATACAGCAACCAATGTAGTCTAAACCTTTTAGTTGTGCTAGTATAGTCCTAAATCTTTTAAGGATTTGCCAATTTAGTCCTAAAAATCTTTTGGTGATCTGCCAATATAATTCTTTCAGCCAATTATCCAACGAATAGATTTATGATTAAATTAACAAGTTTTTGAAAGGTTTAGGACTAAGTTGGTATATTGTCAAAACGTTTAGAATTAAATTGGCACAATTGAAAATTTAGGACTGAATTGATCGCCCTATAGTAAGTTTAGGATTTTTTAAAAAATTATCCTTACTCACAATAATGGACACTGAGACAACCGACCCAACATTGAAGCTTCTTCAAAAGGTCAAAAGAAAAATATATATAGAATAAAGTAGGCATTCATCACTGACAATTCTTTACCTAGTAATGAGTAGCGGATCGATCGAACAGGCCGATCGCCGCCTTCATTTAGTTGCGAATTGCATCCTAGTAAGCATGAGAATGTTACGAGCCTATCATGTAATGTTAAAAGGTCTTTCGCGTTTTTGTCCTAGCTCAAATGTTGAGTTGTTCATGGATCTTATGGGCATATGTAATGGGTGTGGCAAGTAGGGGTGAGTGGTTCCTGGTTCTTTACAGGTTCTACTTGGAACCTGGAACCTACCATCTGGTACAGGTTCCACATTTTTTGAAACTTGGAACCTACCTGTTGAAATATAGAACCTAGAACCTACCCTGTCACAGATTCCAGGGTTAGTTCTAGGGTCCAACAGGTTTTTTTTTTTTTTAGTTAAACAAAACGAAAATGAACTAACAACAATGAACAAGCGTAGACCTCAAAGATGCAATGCATGATGATGATTGTAACCAAGTAAAATGCCCTCATATAAACATCAGAAACAACAATTTCCAATTGAGCTCTCCTTTGAGTTTTGAAGCTATCAAAGTCATGAGTTTTATTATTCTCAAGGGAGCACTTACAGCCAATTCAAAGTAGCCAAGAGTAAATTTGAGACCTTCCATGTATCATGTCATAGGGAATGTTAGGATAAACGACATGATTGTTATAATTGAGAAGAGAGTGATGTTATCAATTGATTCCTGCCAATACGAAATATATAGAAGAATCAACAAACTCACATTGTTTTCTTCTTCTAAAGCAAATTTAGAAGCATTAGCACATGGATGATAATGTCACAAATAAAAGAATAGGGACGATAGTATCATTACTTTGATTTTTTGTCAAATGGTGCTTGCCTAAAGCAATCGGATGCATGATGTTAATGTGCAAAATAGAGGCTACAACCTGGAGATTTTCAAAAAGATAAAGAGTCAACATGAATCACCTCTTTATTGACCATGACTTTTTTGCTAGAAACATTTCAAGATTGATTGCTCAGATTTGAAGCCATTACACTCCAAAACCCCGCCCTTTAGAATCAAGAAACTAGGTTACGAACATTGAAAAGAAAAGGATTTCATACCGTAGAAAAAATTTCATAGTTCTCATTATAAACAAAACCAAATTATCCTAGTTAACTCATCATCTAACAAATGCATTTGCATTCAAAATTTACCAATCGAAAGAAGCCTCAATCAGGGATGCCAATGCAACTCCACCAACAATTGGTACGAGGGAACCAACAACCTAGGGAGTCGGCATCTGCAAAATCTAGGAGAAGTCAGAATAAAGGACCCTTGAATATGAACCACAGAATCATCATGCCTATTAACGAAGGGCAGAAGCAAAGTAGATGCTCAAGTAGGGCCCATTTAAATCATCAGACACTGACATTGTGAATAGAAGTAGAATATTTGGTTTCTTCATAATGCTGTAACAGCCGTGCATGTAGAGAGAGAGAGAGAGAGAGAGAGAGAGAGAGAGAGAGAGAGAGAGAGAGAGAGAGAGACCTGGTGGAGCCTGTTGTCACTTTCTTCTTGGCGTTTGAAACTTGTTGCAATCAATGTTATGCTAACCTAATTAAGAGCAAAACCAATTCCAATCACCATCAGCACAAGAGTTATTGTTATAATAGGACAATTGTAAAAAATACTGTCTAGTATTTTTGGCCCAGTCAAACATCTTATTCCTATCTTGTTGGGCAAACTTTCAATATATGTGCTGATATTAGAGGAAGGTTCTTAACAAACAGACTTGGGATTGTGCAAGTGTTCCAAAGATGGCTAGATAAGAAACTAAGAGAGAAAAGGGACTTAATCGAGAGCATGAAGGTTTTAAGACTAGATTTTACTTAAAATTGAATAGCGTAAGTGCAATACAGTTTTTGCTTATTGATCAGCTACTATCAGCAACTTACTTGACCACTGAGTGATGAATCAATTACAACACCAAATATTAAATTAGCATTTGGATCCACAAGATCATATATCACCTCCACAGCAGCGTTTACCTATCAAAAAATTCCTTCCAAAATTTAGACCGAGCATAAAAAAGGACATGAATACATAAAAGCTTTATATTATTCTCCTAAAGTAGCAGCTAAGATCTTGACTTGCATAAGCAATTAGAGGTATAGTACAAGCTTTTCTCATACGACCAATTGGTGGTTGGGGGGCCTGTTCAAATATTCCAATGCCTGATGTTAAAAACTTCAGGTCGGTAAGAGAGAAGCCTCATATTTGTTTGTTTATCCCCAAGAAAGCCTTGGAACATGGAAGATTTGCCATTTGCCATATCAATCATCGTCATAATCCAGTCAAAGACCCCAAGTCTAAATACGTACAAAAAGACGAACTAGTCCCATAGTGCCATTACAAAAATTTTAGCACTAAGCCTCATATTCAGTGGGACCAAGTTCCATAATAATATTGAAGCAATGTGCAGCAGCAGACAAGCCCTAGAGATGCAATCTATGACCAACTTTATGCAGCACATATGAAAACGAAAAAAAGATTAGTTTTTGATTTCTCGTTGATATAAGATGCCACTAATGAAGAAATCAGTAGCACTCAGTAGGAAGACAGGGAATTTTACTTCTAGTTCTAACTATCACTTCTGCCTCTAATGAGTACGTGACTAAGGGAGCACACATATGTGCTGCAACATCCATGATGTGCTGGTACCTACCAGAGATCATTTTATGTTGTGAATTGTGATTTACATTGTCTTTTTAGTGGATGTGCTTAAATAGAAAATGTGCTAGGCAAAAAGGAAGCATGTAAAGGTTAAACCAAGGACAACCACCTACAAAAAATGGACATAAAGTAGTTTGATATATTTATATCTCATATAATGTGAGATCGCTACCACTAGTTATGTTCCAAACAATTCCAGTAGCCCTTTCTATGCCAATGTCCAGTAATGGCGACTGAATGGCATTCAATGTAGCATCTTTGGCCTTGCTCTTACCTATTTAATGACAAGATATCATCATGTACAGGCTGAAAATTTTGACATTAATTGTAAGTGGTTTTATGAACCACATTTTGAACAGATGAGTTTGCCACCTCACCTCATACATCAATTTAAGATATTATCAATCCTCAAGATAACTTTGTCACAAATAATGATGCACGTGCATAGTCATGAGGAGAGTAATTTTCTAAATTGGATCGGCAAGACTTACTCAGGGACTTTTTGATTAAGTCACATGTTGCGATGCTACCCAACAAGAGTTACTAGCTATTAATATGCTATGTCATATAAAAGCAAGAACCCTTTTAAAACTACATATGGAACTGAAAACAGACAATCAAAATAAACAAGCAAGCATAGAGTAAAAACTAGGAATATTTACTATGTCACATTAGGAGCTTTCTTACCTATCTTGTGTAAAACAAAGATCTCCGTGCTGAAAAGTTTATATGACTGTCACAAAGGACAAAATCTGACCTTGTAATATGCTTCCACAGCAGGAAATGAAGAAGTCAATCTACAAGCTTGCATCATGTCCTACAAAAAGTTGGTAGTAGTGTAACCACCATCCTGCAAAAATGTTAAAGACTACTATACTCCTATTCAGCTTAGAACTTAACAATAAATATCCATTTTTCATCCCTGTTAGCAAGCTTGGGTACTTGCAACTTGCAAGGGGCTCTCTTTGTAAAAAAAACAGACCATGAGAGCTCAAAAAAATTGAGTTAATATCCAAAATCCTAATGCAGTGCCAATAATTTGGAACATGAACAACAAATATTCTTGAGAGACAAGGGAAAATTTCTTACTAGCAAAACCCATATCATAACTTCAACCCTTAATCCTCCATGAAATTTGATTCCAAATTTTGACCACCTTAAATCAAAAGAAACAAGAATCATAATTAATCACTTTTAAAATTTAAATTACTATCTACTAAACTAAAATAATTATTAGAAAGTCTTACCACATATCTTCATTCTGTTTTAATTGGTAAACTCTATTTATCAATGATGATATCCTCATTAAGACAGTCCATATCTGGAAAAAAAATTAAATGAAATATTCACTTATTAGATATACAAAATGAATTACAATATATAAAACCATGAACATTATCTACCCAACTCAAATTTTTTTGCATTCTCAATGCATTCTTCAACATTAATAGGTACACTAACGGCTCTCAACTAATCTTGAGTGCAAATCAAAGTTTCAACTACTTTGGGAGTCAAAGAACTTCGAAAGCCATCAAGCACACGACTCAATATACTAAAAGTTGATTTCGAAGTAACGGTAGTTGTGGGGATAGACAAAACATCTTGAGCCATCAAATATAGAATTTTATATTTTGAGCCACTAGTCTTCCACCACGTCAAAATGTCAAGATCAATAATATTTTTAGCCTTATATTCAAGATATTGATCAAGTTCAGATTTGTTGGAATTGCACAATTGTTGGTTCGAGTGCAAAAAGGTTTTCTGCCAAGCTTGGGGGTCATACTTCCTCCTCTTGTTACATTCGTTGTCACTAGCATCGGCATTAGAACCACTACTACTAGCACTCAAATTTTGAACATCAATATTCCAATCATTTGAATGAAGAGAAGATTGCTCATAAAACTAAAACAATCGCTGCAATGCATCATTCACCATATAATGCATTTTATTGACTTTTGATTCATCGTCATAAATTTGCCCATACAAGAAACTCACATAGCTCAACTTGGCTCTGGGATCCAACACAACCACAATCAACATCATCATATTTATTTTGTTTAAGCTCCCATAATATTTGTCGAATTTTTCTTTCATTTTCATACCCATAACTTGAAGTTTAGGATCCGAATCATCGGCCACATCTTTCAAATATTTGTACAAAAGAACTATCCCCTCAAAATAGTCATTGAAAGTAACATATGAACTCCAACATTCGATTGGTGGCATCATAGAACAATTTTAGAAACTTCGAAAGAATAGTAACATTTTTCCAATCATCATCTTGAGAAAGATCATGGTTAAGTTCACCAACAAAGAATAAATCATTTTCTTCCAATCTTTGAAAAGCTCTTCTAAGCTTTATGGCGGTGTCTAATATGAGATAAATGAAGTTCCATCTAGTGGCTACGTCAAGAATAACTAAATCCTTGTAAGTGATTTTTTCACTCTTAATGCAAGATTGAAATGTTTGGGCTCTTGAAGGAGAACTCTTTACATACTTAACCATATTTTGAATATGTGCAATAGAGTCCCGTACCGTGCTCAAACCATCTTTCACAATCAAATTTAATATATGAGTTGTGCACCTCTTGTGTAAAACACTACCATCTAATATTAACATCTTTTCTCTTGAAAGCCGTTCATTCAAATAACCTATTGCAATATCATTTGAATTAGCATTATCTACCGTAATTGTAGACACTTTATTTTCTATTCCCCATTCGTGAATACATTTCTCCACTATTTTTCCAATCTCCCTATCCTTATGACTATGCATCAACACAAAATTGATAATTCTTTTATGCAACTTCCAATTTTCATCAATAAAATGTGCAGTGAGACACATATAATTCATGTTTTGAATAGAAGTCCACCTGTTAGTCGTGAATGCGATCCTAGACTTAATCATACCAAAGTAAGCCTTCAAACAAGTTCTTTCACAGAAATATAACTTAATGCAATTTTTAGCCATTGTAAAATGTGATAAATGCTTGAAAAAGGTTGTAACTCAATGACATTCACGAAATCCAACACGCTTAATCAAGGAAAAATGTTGTTCATCAATTATAAGGAAGCGAGCAAGCATTTGCCTAGAACTTTCTTAATTAAATGTCCATGTTAATAAAACACTATCGGTACCAGAATCTCCTCTTGCCGTACCAGCCACGTTTACATTACGTGGAGCAAATAATTTCTGCCTTTTATCCACATTGCAAGGAAACTTTTTGCATGTTGTCAGGTGCTTTCTCATTACGGAAGTACTATTAGAAACACGATACTTGTACACAGATTTACAATGAATGCACTACACTTGATATGTTTGTTTGTCCATTCTCATCTTTGATTATTGCATAATGATTCCAACACTCGAATGTAAATTTCGTATCATGAGGAGGAAGTTGAAAACCAACTACCTTGTTCGTCGCACTCATGATCGGGAATGTCTCTTCTTCCTTTTCATAGCCCGGAAATTCTAATTTTGTGATTGGAGTCATTTCATCACATTTCTCCACCTCCATTGACATGTTATCTTGATATATCAACTGCACACATACATAAAAATAACATAATATAATTGGAATTTTCAAAATAAAGATTCGACATTTATAAAATAGCAAAACAAACTTTCGAACATAAACAACATTCTAACAAAAAAAGCCTATATTCAAATGAAGCTAAAGATTAGTCATGTGGAATCAATCTAAGGATTGAAAACAATAGAAAAACATAGAGCAACCGCAAGCAAAAGAGAACATAGAACCATCACAAACAATGATAAGAACAATACACAAATGGAGAGGTAATCAAATTCTGAATATTGATCATTAACCATGAAAATTCGATTAAAACTAACGTTAACCATTAGACAAAAGCCACCTAGGATGTTCTTCTCAAATATAATACAGATTTGTCATCACATGCAATGGAATTTCACATGCTTCTGTTATCTCTGAACTGCTGAATAACATTGACATTAGGCTGGATCTATTGCAGAAATCAGCTCATCACCTGTTTCTTTCAATTTTAAGGAAGAAGTGTAATGATATTTTACTTGATATATTCACCAATTGCAAATTAGCAAGAGTACTCTCTAATGAAAACAAAGACCAGAATTGAAGATATTAATAGCAAACTAAATTCAAGTATTTTATTAAGGACTTGGTAATCAACCGTCCCAAGCATGTGATGCAACATAATTTATTTACTATCTGATTTTATATCCTTCAAAATTAGCTCCTTTTCTCAGGGAATATCTGAAATTTATTTTGCAAAAGATGGATAACTTGAGCCCAACCTTGAGAATTTGCTCCGATTCGATGTTTAAAACTCGATTGAACTGCGACTCACTCACTCCATCCCTATGAAAAGAGAAAAGATCAAGGCAAAGATAGCAGGTAAATAACCCTGTTGGAAAATATCAGTTGCACAAGGCAATGCTAATGCTATAGGAATTAGTTAACAACGCCTAAATGCCAACTAAGGCCTGATTAGATGCTCTTCTCAAACAGCTCTGCAATTAGGATTTGTCATTTAATGTTCATTGTTAGAGAGCCAAATTCATTGGATTAAGATGGTCTAACATGATTGGAAATCCAAGCTAGTACGACATAACTACTAAGCAATGGAGAGAAAAATGGAACTGCATATTCTAATGTTAATTAGCTATTAGTCCTAAAATATAATGAGTGTATCACAATTGGACTGGAAAGATGATGAATGGGGCAAATGAAGAATTTAGTGGAGTAATGGACGTTAAGGAACAACCTTGAATGCAAGGCTGATCTAATAATAATCACAAAGACATTAAAATCACCAAGTTTCACAAGGAAGTTAGAGCAACTTAAGGTATAAGATCCCAACCAGCAGTTTATGGCTTGATATACAGAATTCAGCATTCAATGAGCATAACCCTACGCAGGAAAAGAGAAAAAAGGGAAAAAAGACTGCTGGAGTGGATAGTAAAGTAGCGGATGGAGCGGTAGAGAATCATAGTCAAAGGACACGTCTTCTCGTTCTACTCTGTTTTTCTGATCGAGAAACTCGAAGTTCCTAGTTCTCGGTTGAAGCTCTTTCACTAGCGTCGATCTTCATCATCATCAATTTTTCTTGGACTTCATTTAACTAGTTTGCAACCAGTTGAGATCCGGACTCTTCCTCATCAAGTTAAATTGCATAATGCCATATTTGCCTCTTATAAACGAAACAAAAGCCCCTGTTTTACCATCTCTTCAAACCGAGATCCAAATCGTCAAGGAGAGAGAGAGAATCGATGCTTGGCAATCATGGTCCACGATTAGGGTTTGTCATTTTTGGATGCGTGTCCATAAATCACGTATGGAGCAAGTGAGAGAAGAAGACTAACCAAGGGGAAGAAGATCGCAAGCACAATTCGCAGCGAGCAGGGAGAGAAGCTGTCGGGGCCAAGTAGCCAAGAGGGGAAAACAATTGGGGATGGGAGTCAGGGATGGAGATGGAGGGGGAGAAAGAAAGAATAGCAGAGTAGCAGACTCACTTTACTTTTTTAGTTTAGTGAACCTATTTTAGCCCGGTTCTGATTTCGATGCCGGTTTTGGTTTTGGTTCCCGGTTCCAGTTCCAGTAGGAATCGAGAATCGAATCGGGAATAGCCGACTTTGAAAAAATGGAAGCGAAACCAAAATTGGGACTCCCTAGAACTGGGAACCGAACCAGACCCTCCGATTCGGTTCTCCAGTTCCCGGTTCTACTCGGGAACTGTGCTCAGCCCTAGCGGCAAGGAGGAGTAATGCATTTTTGTTATCTTTGAGCTTTCGAATCCTGACAACTTAGAGAAGATCTAAGGTAGTGGACCCAAAAGAACTATGGTGTTATAAAATATGAACTAGCGCAAGAATTTATGTTTAAGGGTGTCATCGTCCAAATATAAAACCAAGACCACACGATGTGAATTTGAAGACTATGGGATGGCAACCTCATCATGCTTTTCACACTGCAATGAGTCCTCACCAAATTGCGTATTGGGTAAATAGGAGGAAAACACAACCAGACCATTGGCACAGATTAGGGCCAAATGAGAGAAAAATAAAAGAGATGTGCTAAATTGGCACCAATGTGTTAAACATGATTTCTCAAGGAAAAGTGTCAAAAAAGTCTTAAAACCTTTTACATTAAAGCTAATTTAATTCTAAATCTTTTGACTTAATATCGATTCAATCATTCTAGATAATTTTGGCCAAATATTACTAATGTGGATGCTAGTAGATTGATATGGACAACTCCTAACAATATTTTAAATGTTTTTTGAATTTATTTATTTATTTATTTATTTATTTTTATTTTTATTTTTATTTCCCTCTCCTCCTCCTTCCTCCAACCAATAGCCGAACCTTGGTGACCGGCCAAAGGCAAGGGCGGCCTCGCTAAATTCGATGAGGCTCAAGTGAGGGTTGCCCTTGCCTAGCCATTGGCAAGGGCTCGAGTCCTCGTAGGTGCAATCTCATGGCCTCTGCTGAAGGTTTGAGCTTCACCAAGAGTTGGATAGGGCTTGACCCTCGCCAAGGGCTAGGCAAGGCTCTACCTCATCAGATTTGGTGAGGTCAGGCCTTGGTCATGGTCAGTGAGACTCAACCCTCACTAGCCCAATGCAAGGCCGGCTTCACACCCTTCAACAAGGGCTTGAGCCTCACTAATGGCGGGTCGTCGAGGTCCGGCAATCAGCTATAGGAATGAGGAGGAGAAAGAAAAAAGAAAAGGAAAAGGAAAAAGAAAATAAATAAATAATTTAAAAATATTAATATATTATTAAAAATTATCCATATCAGTGGCGTCCGTGTCATGTTAGTTAATATACATTCATGTCGGTAATATTCAATTAAAATTAACTAGAAAGACTAAATTGACATCAAGTTAAAAAGTTTAGAATTAAATTGATACTAATACAAAAGATTTTTCTAAACGTTTTTCCCTCCTTTCTCACGTTACTGGAAACGCATTATCTTCTTCAATTATAATTAAGATGCGTCCATCTATTTTATATGTTGTTCAGAAAAGGAGCCATTATGAATTATCATTGGTTGCGGATCCAGTATGCACTGAGCATGAAGCCTCTGTACGTGTAAGAAAAATGTGTCAGTCCGTACGTCCTTTAGTGCCATTGCATACACTTTCCGTTTGGAAAAAATTAAACTAAAAATGGTGTTGGATGAGCATTCATTTGAAAATGTCCCCAAAAGCGAGATTTATGGACAAATGCAATCAAAATCATAAAACATATTAAGAAATGACAATTTTACTCTAAAATTTTCAAGAAAAAAATCACCAAAATCAATAATGACATATTTATCTTAAAATTTTTTCTATGACACAAAATAAAAAACTTGTACTGCATGACACATTTATTTTTCATCAAAGTTATGTCAATGAGCACTGTTAAAAATCCACTTACACGAGCACTAGGAAGCAAATGGTGCCACATGACTTAAGTGAAATAAAAATGACGTTATTTTGACTAAAAAAAATTATATGATAGTATCTTGATGGAGAGTAAATGTATTATATAGTTACAAATTTAGTTTATGGTAAATATGTCACGGTGGACATAGTTTGGGATTTTCAATATAATAAAAAAATTTTGGGATAAATACGTCATAATGGATATAATTTGAATTTTTTTTTGTTGATGTTATTTTCCAATATTTAATTTGCGCAATAAAGTATTAAAACTGGGGAAAAGTGCAGTCAAGTATCTCTATAAGCACTGTCCAATTTAAGTGACAAAAAAAATGTTAAAATGGCATTTGTCAACATTTTTCCAGATAGCATGAATAGGGGTGAGCTTGGTGATGATATCAAATATGAGCCAGCACAAGTGTTATTGTTCTATGGTTTCATTGTCCTTATTTAACTGACATATTTTTCAAAACCAGGACCACATGAGGATAATATAAAGTCCACGGGATGACAGCGTCGCCATGCTTTTCACATTGCCACGAGTCATCACAAAATTGCGTATCGGGTAAACAAGAATAAGCACAACAGACCATTAGCATAGATTAGTCCCAAGCGAGAAAAAAAATCAAACGGAGATGACCCAATAGAATAAAGGTCCTTTTTTAATTTCACTGTTGACGCATTATCTTCTGCAATCAAACTTTAGATGTGTCAATGTTCTCCACTAAGCATGGAGTCTCGATATGTGTAAAAAAAAATAATGATCATTTCATAAAGTATTAGGTAGAAGGCAGAGGAGGAAAACGGACAACAAGTGACTAAGATTCCCTTTTCCCGTATCTACTTTGATCATTTGAAAAATGAAAAGGTAGCGACCCTTGAGGACTCTATATATCGAAGGTCGTAATGCTGCTTCTTCATTAAACCCAAGAGCCTTTCGCTATTATCTAAGGAAATAAACATGGCGATGAGCATGTTCAAAATTTATCTATGCCTCGTGCTGTTATTGCTTTCTTTTCCGAGCTCCCGCGCACAAGCACCCTTTGTCATGATCAGAGTGAAGATAAGTCGTCATGAGCTCACGAGGGCTGGTCCTGGAGCTCCTGATCCGCAACATCCCTTCATCATCTCTGGTTGGATTTTTAGGAGTTCCAACGTTTACCATGTCTTTCTTCGATGCAACGCCCTAGTAGGGTATTACAATGTCGAGCTGTCCGTGAAGCTTGTGGGCATGGCCATCTTTATATGGCAGCCCGATTATATGCTTTGGCCCAGACCCATGAAATCATTTTAGACCGTATTCAGACCAGGCCCAAGGGCCGGCCCGAGTCCATGTTTCCAGAAAATAATAAAAAAATAAAATATAAAAAGGGAAAATTCCAAAAAAGAGCCCCAAGTGCCCTCAATTTCTCAAATAAGAATCCTAAGTTGACTTTGTTTCAAATAAGAGCATGGAGTATTATCACTTTTTCAAATAAGGGCTTGAAGTGAATCTTGTTTCAAATAATGGCTTAAAATGGTTATATCTTTTTCAAATAAAGGCCCGACTTTCCGGTGATTAAAGCCATTTTTTTTCGTCATTTACTATTTTTTTCTTTCCTTTTTTTTGGTCATCTTCTTCTCCATCACTGGTGGCCGGCCGGCCACAAGTGAAGCACACACAGGGTTGAGTGAGGGTCACCCTCACCTGATCCAGTGAGGGCCACCCTCACCGATGGCTAGTGAGGGATGGCCTCACATGGGCAAGGCGACCCTTGCCCTAGGGTAGGCCGCCCCTAGCAGCCATCCGCGAGGTTGGCCTTGCCCGCGACCAACGAGGGTCGACCTCGCGGACGGTCGTGAGGGTGGCCTCCTTCAGGGTGAGAGATGGTCTTACCTGTCCCTCGCTTGGGGTTGGTGAGGGTGGCCGACCCTCGCTAGATCTAGCGAGGTCAGCCTCACCTGCGGCTGGCGAGGGCCGACCCCACGGATGGATGCGAGGTGGCCTTCTCGGGGCGAGAGACAGCTCACTTGTGGCCAACGAGGGTGGCCCTTGTCGGATCAGGCGAGGGTCACCCTTACCCAGCCCTTTATGGGCATCACTGATGGCTGATGAGCCACTGGCGATGATGAAGAAGATGAAACAGAAGAAAAAAAGGAAAAATGGCAAATGACAAAAATGCCCATGATCGGTCGGAAAATTTAGCTGGTCGGTGACTGGCAAGGTCATGCCCTCATTTAAAATAATTATGGCTACTTCAAACCCTTGTTTGAAACAATGTCAACTTTGAGCCCTTATTTGAATAATTAAGGGCACTTGGGGCCCCTTTTTGGAATTTTTCCAATAAAAAATTGGAAATTAGTTAGAAAATTAATTTTTTGTATAAAATTTAGCTTAGTTTCATTTAGAATTCATATGGTTAGAAAACTATTCCTTGATTTTTAGTGTAATTCGTGCTTTTACTTGATGGTTTAATGATGACTGTATTCATTACCGATTATATTTTGGATTCTTAGTTTAGTTGAAGATCGCTTAGGATTAGTTTAGCTGGTTAGTTTTAATGAATAAAATAGATTTAGCTAAAAAAATGTAATAAAAAATAGTAATTTATAAACATCACTTAAAAATAAAAATAAAATCATAGTAAACAGCTTTGTTAAATTTATGATTCACCACAAATAATTGAATCTTGAGAGGGACTAAATGAGTACCTAATATCCTAAAGTTGAATCGAGATCCTGACTTATGATGACAAAGTGTAGACTTGGTGCTTCATGTTTCTTTGAAAGTTATGATAACCCCATGTCGCGCATTTTAAAATAGGATAGTATCTAAAGTCAAGCTCATAGGGGTTGCTGTCCTGGAACTTAATAACGAGGCCAAACCACATTCCTGAGTCCATGGATTTGAAGAACCTTGCTTGATCGCTATATAGGGATCAACAAGACCTAGAAAAATGAATCGATTTCCAGCGAGTCTCTTCTTGTCATTGTTGAGAATGTTTGCTAATACCAAATTCAGCATCCTTGTTTGCCTCATCGAGTGGATGCAGAAGAGCAAGTCCTCAACCATGCTTAAATGTTTATTTGGGGAATGAGACCTTGTATCCTATGATGATTCAGCTGTGGATGAGAGAAGTAGATCCAAGTAATGGATGAAGAAATCGACTCCATTGAAAAGAATGACAAATGAATGCTAACTTCTTTTTTGCCTTGAAAGAAGCCCATTGGTATCAAGTGATATGTAAGACGAAGTACCAATCTGACAGTTAGGTAAACTGTTATAAAGCCAGACTGATTGTGAAAAGGCTATAAGCAAAATGACGGAAGAACTACACCTTCAACCATACTTTCTACACGCATGGTCTATGATCATTGTTTGCCATCTGTATTGTGGATTTCACGCAGTGATTGACTTGTGAAGGGGACTTGTCTGTTGGGAAAAGAGGAGGATAAAAGGTTGAAATTGCCGAATTTATGTGGTTCTATTTAGGGTCTGCAATGAGCCAAGGATCATTTGTCATCTTTTTTGTTTTTAACTGATCTCATATACGTTTAAAAACCAGTTTGCTCTACTCGTTTCAAAGTTTGTTGACCCTCCCCTTCCTCTTGGTTCTTTGTCTATCACCCCCTTGGCAAAATGCTTAAATAGAATTCCTTTATCAACAAAAGGAAGTTCTGAAGAGTCTCTCAACCAGAGATTAAGGATGGTCGCTCTTGTACTTTGGAAACTAAAATCTTCATGTCATACCTTTTGGGCTATACTTTTTCACGAGTTCTTTTAGAAATAGTTTGCATCAGTTTGCTTATGTCTTGCCATCATGAGAAATTAATGAAATGTTAGATAAGTCTTATTTTTGCTTGAACATGTGGGTTCAATAACCATTTGATCTTGTGCAGCATCTTTTGAGAGTCATGCCGGTATTAGGCATACTTACTGACAAAAAAGCATTTAAGCCCATCCCAAATCCTGGGGAAATGGAAGCGGTGTTTGACGCTCCATTGGAGATGTTCATCAAGGTACTGCTTCAATCCTCACATCATAAGACTATAGTTATCTCGGTGGAAGATAAAGCTCCTCATGATAAGAGCAATGTTTATTTGTTTCAGGATGAAAACAGAAGAGATGAAGAGAGAGAGTGGTTGGGCAATAAATATCTCATTCATTTCTTCAACTACGAGGTGGAGAACAAGAAGTATTTGATATAGGGGTTAGCGACAGGAATTTCAATAAGGTCTGCATTAGTGGTTAACCAGCAGCAACCAGATTTTTTGGAAAAGAATCCGAAACTGTTCCTAGAATGGTGAACGAAGATACTATAATGCCTTAAATCTGGCAAACTTGTTGACATTACATATTCAATGAAAGCAAGAATCTATTACTGCTGGATTCAATATGCTGAAGAGAAGTTCTTAGATGTACTGCAGCACTAAAGCATTGCAATACTGTAACTTAATGCATCTGCTCGATGCTCTTAGTGAAGATGTTGATCAGCTTTTGCAAAGAAGAAAATAAATTTCAAGCAAAGGTGCGCTGTGTATGATTGTTAGCAGTCAAATATCTGAGAGTTGAGCCACTAACTTCTCTCAGGTCAGTCATTGTCTGAGCACTAAAGTTATGACTGTCTTATTGTTCTGATCTGCTATCTGTCTGTGATATCCTTGTTGATTGGGATTAACTTTGTATTTTCTTTTGGCCAGGTCGGGGAAATAATCTAATGTTTGTCGACAATTATTATTCTCCACGAGCTTTCCAGGTAAGAACCCACTTTCTGTTAGCTGTGGATTCATCATGTAATAGAGTTGGAAGCTGGCCTTTAATGTAGATTAATTGCTCTTTAGTGGATCATTATATTGTATATCATAGATTGATGAAACCTTGCTCAACTCGCTTAGTCTCAGTTTGTTTCCTTCCTTTCTCATTGTAGAGGAAAGAGATTGAGAGAGATCTAGGTTAACCTATAGTTTGACATTGTTCATAAGGTTCTCTGCACTTTTCACTCCATAGGTTGTGGACTTTGATGTTGACTTGTCATTCCTCATAAAGGCCAGAAAGCAGAGGGTGTATTGCTGCTAAATGTACTTTGAGAAAAATGCTGGATGAATGGAATTAACCAGATGACATTACTTCTCCATTCGATAGTAGACGGGTTGATTGATTTTGTTGCTAGAATAAAAAGCTCATGCTATTCTTTCGTAGCTTGAGTTCACGAGACGCTTTCTTAATCCTACAAACTATAAGAATGATTTTTATGTTGACGGTACTTCTCATCATCCCTTGAAAGATTGTCCCTTTGTGATGTATGAGCTATTTGCAAAAGTCCATTTGCCTATCAAATCAACCTCGAAGAAGCCACCGCAAGTTAGATCTCATGAGACGGTAAATGCATCATAGACATATATGCCTGTGGTACCTAGTTGTTGAGGACTTGAGTTCACAAACTCAATCCGTTAACCCTGCTTACAAACTACATGCAAATCATTTAGTCAACTCCACTTGGAGGAGGTAAAGAACTAGGCGTAACATGTTCACGGGACTTGTAGAGGGTCCGGTACGCCTCCATGTTAGCTGGGCCTCTACAGTCGTACCTTGAGTTATGAGAAAACAAAGTTACGTAGGTTGAGCCTACTTATCAATTAAGAACTAGTTTAATGACAATTTAAGTTATACTAAACATGGTAATCTAATACTGTACTAATTCGAATGAACTTACATTTTAACATTTGTTAAAGGAGACTATATGTACAAAAAGCCTCGTTATGGATGAATACTATGACACCTCCTCACGTGTAAATCTAGCTGGCATGTGGATCAAGAACATAAAACCATACATACAAGAAATATGCCTGGGGCATGAGGGACTTTGAGATATGACTTTGATACAGTGTGAAAATATTTAACTCAAAAGCATAAGTTATTAGGCAGAAGAAAATCACATGAATAAAGTCCAATCAAATCCAATAATCAAGTTATGCAGGGTGATACTTTAACAATTTAAATCCTTCATCTGAAGCATAATGAGGGCAATCGACATTCAATGACCCTAGGGGAAAGAAGAATATGATCACAAGGGAAATCATAAACCTATTAGACGGATACCACTTCTTCACTTTAGCAATTTTCAGCAGAAATTAACTGGAAAGATTACATTAGAATTTCACGCAGATGTTTATGATAAACTTTTGCAAAAATAAAGAGTTTATGATTATATTGGCATTCAAACAATATGTTTAAAACTGATTAGACAATTTCCTCTAGTTATAAGCCATGTAATAGGATGTGCAAATTACATTGATGTACAAATGCATTGGCTCCTTGCATAAGATGACAATGAGGACGCAAATGATCCTATAAAAAGGTCAATAAGGCATTAGGCTTATCTACAAGAGGAAATTGTTCAAAAGGTCATAAACTTATTATACGGTAGCCAATGTAGTTTTCAACCTTTCAATTGTATTAGTATAGTTCAAAACCTCTTGACAATTTGTCAATTTAGTCCTAAAAATCTTTTGTTGATTTGCCAATATAATTCTTCTAGCCAATTATCCAAATAATAGATTTATGATTACATTGACAAAATTTTGAAAGGTTTAGAATTAAATTAAAGTTTCAGAGTAAATTAACATATTATCAAAATGTTTAAAATTAAATTAATATAATTGAAATGTTTAGAATTGAATTGACCGTCGTATAATAAATTTAAGAATTTTTCACAATTATCCTTACCCACAATGATGTACGCAAAGAGACGGCCGACCAACTTGGAAGCTTCTTCAAAAGGTCAAAAGAAATATATATAGAATAAAGTAGGCATTAATTACTGACAGTTCTTTACCCAATAATGAGTAGTGGATCGATCGAACAGGACGATGGCAGCCTTTTTTTTATTGCGAGTGGCGTCCTAGCGAGCATGAGAATGTTACGAGCCTGTCATGTAATGTTATAAGCTTTTCCGCGTTTTTGTCCAAGTTCAAATGTTGAGTTGTTCGTGGAGATTGTGGGCGTAGTAATGGGTGTGGCAAGGACGAGTAATGCATTTTTGTTATCTTTGAGGTTTCGAATCCTGGCAACTTGGAGAACATCTAAGGTAGTGGAGCCAAAAAACTATGGTGTTATCAAATATGAACCTGCGCAAGATTTTATGTTTAAGGGTGTCATTGTCCAAATATAAAACCGGGACCACATGATGTAAATTTGAAGACCACGGGATGGCAACCTCACCATGCTTTACAAACTACGACAAG
The DNA here is from genome assembly GCA_014858505.1 of Corymbia citriodora subsp. variegata. Lineage (NCBI taxonomy): Eukaryota > Viridiplantae > Streptophyta > Magnoliopsida > Myrtales > Myrtaceae > Corymbia > Corymbia citriodora. Next base: position 17,241,331 of record CM026414.1, read on the forward strand.
TCCTCACCAAATTGCGTATTGGGTAAATAAAAGGAAAGCACAACTAGACAATTAGCATAGATTAGGGCCAAATGAGAGAAAAATAAAAGAGATGACCCAATGTGTTAAATGTGATTTCTCATGGAAAAGTGTCAGACTAGCCTTAAAATCATTTACATTAGTGCTAATTTAATTCTAAACCTTTTCACTTAGTATTTATTCAGTTATTATAAATAATTTTGGCCGAATATTGTTGATGTCGACACTGCTCGATTGACATGGACAACTCTTAATAATATTTTAATATTTTTTTGAATTTATTTATATATTTTCTTTCCTTTTTCCTTTCCTTTTTTCCCCTTCTCCTCCTCCTTCCTCCAACTAGTTGCTGGACCTTAGCGACTGGCAAAAGGCGAGGGCAGCCTCACTAAATCCAATGAGGCTCGAGTGAGGCTTGCCCTTGCCTAGCCATTGGCAAGGGCTCAAGCCCTTGTAAGGGTGATCTTGTAGCCTCTAGCGAAGGCTTAAGCCTCTTGAGCCTTGCTAAGGGCTAGGCGAGGCTCTACGTCACTTGGTCTAGTGAGATCAGGCCTCACCCATGGTTAGCAAAGCTCAATCCTTGCTAGCCTAGCGCAAGGCTAGCTTCACGCCCTTTGATGAGGGCTCGAGCCTCATGAATGGCAAGTTGCTGAGGTCTGGCGACCGGCTATAGGAATGAGGAGGAGAAGGAAAAAAGAAAAGGAAAAGGAAAAGGATAATAAATAAATAAATTGAAAAAATATTAAAATATTATTAAAAATTATCTATATCAGTGCCGTCCATGCCATGTCAACTGATTCACGTTCATGTCGGTAATATCTAACCAAAATTAATTGGAAAGATTAAATTGACATTAAGTCAAAAAATTTAAAATTAAATTGATATTATTATAAAATGCTTAAGATTTTTCTGGCGCTTTTTCCCTCCTTTCTCACATTACTATAAACGTATTATCTTCTGCAAGTATAATTTAGATGCGTCAATCTATTTTATATGTTTGTCAGAAAAGAGCGCATTATAAATTATCATTGCCTGCGGATCCAGTATGCACTAAGCATGAAGCCTCTGTATGTGTAAGAAAAATGTGTCAGTCCGTACGTCCTTTAGTGCCATCACATACACTTTCCAATTGGAAAAATATTAAACTGAAAATGGGGTTGGATGAGCATTCATTTGTAGATTTCCCCCGGAAAGCGAGATTTATGGACAAATGTAAGCAAAATCCTCAAACATATTAAGAAATAACAATTTTACTCTAAAATTTTTAAGGAAAAAAATCACCAAAATCCATCATGACACATCTATCTTAATTTTTTTTTCTATAACATAAAAAATCAAAAACTTATATAGCATGGCACATTTATTCTCTATCAAGATTATGCTAATAAGTACTGTTAAAAATCTACTTACACGAGCACCAAAAAGCAAACAGCATTGATATAGCACCTATATGACTTAAGTGAAATAAATGTTATTTTGATTGAAAAATTATATGTCAATATTTAGATGGAGAGTAAATGTGTTATATAGTTACAAGTTTAGTTTACGGTAAATATGTCACGGTAGACATAATTTGTGATTTTCAATATAACCAAAAATGTTTAGGATAAATGCTTCATAATGTGCATAGTTTGAGTTTTTTTTTTTTGTGGTTATTTTCCAATATTTAATTTACGCAATAAAGTATTAAAACTGGGGAAAAGTGCAGTCAAATATCTTTATAAGCACTTTCCAATTTAAGTGACAAAAAATGTTAAAATGGCATTTGTCAACATTTTTCAAGATAGCATGAATAGGGGTGAGCTTGGTGATGATATCAAATATGAGCCAGCACAAGTGTTATTGTTCTGTGGTTTCATTGTCCTTATTTAAATGACATATATTTCAAAACCAGGACCACATGAGGATAATATAAAGTCCACGAGATTACAACGTCACCATGCTTTTCACATTGCCACGAGTCCTCACAAAATTGCCCATCGGTTAAACAAAGAATAAGCACAACCAGACCATTAGCATAAATTATTCCCAAACGAGAAAAAAAAATCAAACGGAGATGACCCAATAGTATAAAGGTCCTTTTTTCACTTGACAATTAACGCATTGTTTTTCTGCAATCATACTTTAGATGTGTCAATCTTCTCCACTAAGCATGGAGTCTCGATATGTGTAAAAAAATAATGTTAGGAGCACTTTAAGACACTTTAAAAAAATGGTCATTTCATAAAGTATTGTGTAGAAGGCAGGGAAGGAGGAAAACGGACAACAAGTGACTAAGATTCGCTTTTTCCGTATCTACTTTGATCATTTGAAAAATGAAAAGGTAACCATCCTTAAGCACTATATATTGGAGGTCACAACGCTAATTCTTCATTAAACCCAAGAGCCTTTCGCTATTATCAAAGGAAATAAACATGGCGATGAGCATGTTCAAAATTTGTCTATGCCTCGTGCTGTTATTGCTTTCTTTTCCAAGCTTCCGCACACAAGCACCCTTTGTCATGATCAGAGTGAAGATAAGTCGTCATGAGCTCCCGAGGGCTGGTCCTGGATCTCCTGATCCACAACATCCCTTCATCATCTCTGGTTGGTTTTTTACGAGTTCCAACTTTTACCATGTCTTTCTTCGATGCAACGCCCTACTAGGGTATTACAATGTCGAGCTGTCCGTGAAGCTTGTGGGCATGGCAATATAGAGTACTACATGTAACGTTTTTCTTTTTTTATCCTAAGCGGACTATGTTGGCAATTTTTTTTTTTGTTCATTACTTTGTCTGTGTGCTGTTCAATCTTGAACATCCTGTATAGGTGGCCATCTTTCTTGAAAATCACTAAATTGCAATCTCCACAATAACCAATACCCATTTCCGTAATTACCAAAGATTATTGCCATCTCAAGCAAGTATCGTGGCCATCACATTGAAAGATGTAGATTGAGAGCATAAAAGTATATGGGGTTAATACAATGAAAAACATTAAACAGTTACATCTATAACAAATTTTACCATTAAATTACTGAGTTGGATGATACGTGACAATTGAAGATTGTACTAGTTTGGGGTTTTATCCTCCATTAGTCACATATGTACTAGTTTGTATTCTCTTGTGATATTAATCTAATTCAACAGAACTAACGTAAGGTAAATTCTTTACAAATGTACAATTTTGAGTTTTTTGGTCATTAAAAAATTAATTTTAGATAAATATGTCACAAGTGTATAAATTTGAGATTTTTCGTAGTATTAATCTAAAAAGAAAAATAAAAAACATCATCCTATGCACGCAAAACACCAAAGGTGAAGGGAGAGCACAAAAGGCAGAAGAGAGTTTTTCGCAGAGAAAAAAAGAAAAAAAAATCCATCAGCACGCAAAACGTCATACACGATAAAAAAAAAATCTCAGTCTTCATCATCTTGATCGGAGCTTGATTAGAAATTGCTTGTAGACCCCGATTCCGATCCACTGTTGAGGATATTAGTCGCTCTTCATCGTCATCTATCGCTGTCGAGAGCTGCGAAGTGGCTAGATCTCACTCGAAGCGTCCTTCGCTAGTCCCAATTCCGCTTCTATGCATTCGTGAAAAGCTTCAGTAGGAGGCTCGAGCGCTTGTAGCACTTTCGATATCGATGATAAATCAGATAATTCCCAACTCCCTCCACTCTATCCTGTTTCGATCGCGATAATGATTCAAGCATCACTTGTTGGTTTCGCTTGAGTAAGGTCATGAATGTGCGGTCAGAAAAACAAAGGAGATGACCATTAGCATAGATAAGGTCTTTTTTCACATAATGTGAACGCATTATCTTCTGCAATTATACTTTAGATGCGCTAATCTATTCTATACGTTTGGTCATAAAAGTGGGTTATTATGAAGTATCATTGGTTGGGGTTGTAGCATCCACTACTCATACTTTAAGACGCTTTCAAATTGGCAACATAATAAATGAAAAATGGAGTTGGATGAACACTTATTCGTAGATTTCCACCAGAAATGCGAGATTTCTAAACAAATGCAATCAAAATACCAAAACATGCAAAGGAATGGTAATTTAATCCCAAAATTTTTAAAGAGAAAACGTCACCAAAAATCTCAAACTATACCCACTATGACATATTTACTCTAAAGTTTTTTCCTTATGATATAAAAAATCGCAAACTTGTATCTACATGACACATTTACTCTAGCAAGGTTACATCAATGAGCATCATCAAAAATTTGCTTATATGGACACCAAAAAGTAAACAGTGTTGGCATAACAGGCGTATAGCTTAAGTAAAATAAAAACGACATTGTTTTGATAGAAAAAAATCATCTAGCAGTATCTTGACAATGGCTAAATGAGCTACAAAGGTACAAGTTTAGTTTATGATAAACATGTCTAGGTTAGCATAGTTTGAGATTTTTAATATCAAAAAAAGTTCAGAATAATTATATTATAGCAGGTATAGTTTGAATTTTTTGATGATTTTTTTCCTAATTTTTAATTTGCGGAATTAAGTACTAAAACTCGGCCAAAAAGTGCAGTCAAGTACATCCATTAGCACTGTCCAATTTTAGTGACAAAATAAAGTCAAAGTGGTATTTCTGAACATTTTTCGAGATAGCATGAATAGGGTTCAGCTATGGTGATATCAATTATGAAACAACACAACTATTATTATTCTATGGAGCACATGATGATAATATAAAATTTATGGGATGGCAACGTCACCGTGCTTTTCGCATTGCGACAATTCCTTGCAAAGTTGCGTATCGGGTAGATAAAGAATAAGCACAACCAGACCATCAGGCATAGATAGTCCCAGATGAGAAAAATTTCAGACAGAGATGACTCAATAGTATAAAGGTCCCTTTCCATTCTACTCTTAATGCATTATCTTCCGCAATTGTTCTTTAGATGTGTCTATCTCCACTGAGGAGTGGAGGAGGAAAACGGGAAGGGGGCTAAGATTCACTCTTTGCGTATCTACCTTGATCGTTTTAAAAGATGAAAATTAACCATCCTTTGGACTATATATAGAGGATGTCGGAACCCTAATTCTTCATTCAACCCAAGAACCTTTCTTTATCCTTGAAAGAAATGAACTTGGCGATGAGCATGTTCAAAATCTGTCTATTCCTAGTGCTGATGTTGGTTTTGCTTCTGGGCTCCCACGCAGAAGCTCCCTACATCGTGATCCGAGGGAAGATAAGTCGTCACGAGCTCACGAGGGCTGGTCCCGGAGTTCCTGATCCGCAGCATCCCTTTGTTGTCTCCGGTTGGTTTTCTACGAGTTCCAACTTTTACCATGTCTTTCTTCGATGTAGCCCCCCAGGGGGCAATTACAATGTCGAACTGTTCGTGGAGCTTGTGGGCTTGGCAATATAGAGTAGTACATGTGACGTGTTCTTTCATCATAAGCGGACTATGTTGGCAACGTTTTTTTTTTCACTTCTCTGTCTTTGTGCTGTTTCCATTATAGGTGGCCATCTTTCTTGAAAATCACCAAATTTCAAGGGTCAATAATAAGAAAAATCCCAAATTAGTACATCTGTAATAAATTTATACCAAATTAATTTTTTGATCACTAAAATCCTCAAACTAGTATATCTATGACAAATTTATCTTATGTTAGTTTTTGTTAAATTTTATCGTCAAATTATTAAGTTAGATGACAAGTGACAATTGACTGACGTATCAAATTAGGATTTTACTCTCCATTTATCACAAAATGTACTGGCTTGTGATTTTTTGTGGTATTAATCTAATTTAACAAAAATTAACATATGGTAAATTTGTTACAAATATACTACTTTGAGGTTTTTTGATATCACAAGTGTACAAGTTTGAAATTTTTCGTGATATTAACCAATCAAGAAAATTAAAAACATCATCATAGACTCAAAAATAAAGGTGAAGGGAGAGCATGGAAGGAAGAAAAGAGTTCTTCGGAGAGAAAACAAAAGAAAAAGAAAAACGTCTTCCGCACGCAAAATGTCATACGCAATAAAAAAAATAAAATAAAAAAGTCACGGGCTTCATCGTCTTCATTGGAGCTCTGTCAGAGATTTGCTTGAAGACTCCCATTCCAGTCCACCGTTGAGGACACTTAGTGGCTCTTCGTCGTCATCTGTTGCCGTCGAGAGTTGCGAAGTGGCTAGATCTCACTCAAAGCAGCCAGATCTCAGTCTAAGCGGCCTTCGCTTGCCCCGATTCCGCTTGTATACGTGCGTGAGAAGCTTCAATCGGAGGCTCGAGCACTTGTAGCTCTTTAGATATCGGTGGGAAACTGGGTAGTTCCCAACTCTCCATTATATCCCGTTTCGATTGTCATTATTGATTTCGAACATCACTTGTTATTTTCGCTTGAGTCAGGCTACGAATTTGCAGTAAAAGAAAGAAGTTAAAATCTACTCTTCAAATCGTTACAATGAAATGGCTTAAAGGCACGGTTGAAAAATGATCCATGATTTCTTTCATATGCGAAAACATGTTGACATAAACTGCTTGTTTCAATTGATTTGTTAAGAATTTAGATACGATCCCACTCAAATTTCATTGTATTTGAATTTGAATGTCATTTTTTAAAATTTTTTTATGGTGTTTTCCTTCCATGTTTTGCATAGAGGGGAGCTGGGCGGTTCTTGAAGGCATCGATCTAGTTCCTAATTCTGACTTTTTTGGAACCGGTGATTTTCGATTTGAATCGATTCTCGGTTTCCTGTGTGGAACTATCCATCGAAAACAGACTTTTTAAAAAAAAAATCTTACAAACATGTAAAAACTAATAAGCCCTAATTTATGTTCTATTAAAATAGTTTCTGGTCATTGATTTAAAATATGGTACCAAAATTAAAAGCTATCGATGATGTCAAATTCACTTCACTGCCTTGTGATGACTTTTGTGTGTAGTGGAAGGAGATGGTGCATGCTCCCATCGCATAAGCTTTCAAAGTATTTCCTTTTGGTGTCCAAAGGCAAGAAAAGAAAGTAACAGGAGTCTTGCAACAGCAATAGCTACAAAAACAATGAGTCAAGACAAATTGACATGCATGTAGAGAGAGAAAGAGTTAAAGGGGTGTGCCGATTTTAGGAGAAAATTAATTGGAAGTTTATGCTTGGAAGGCATAATGAGAGAGCAAATCATAAAAAGAAGAAGATAAAACAAAATATGCACTGGTTTCATTGGCCCACTCGGGAACCGTATTAAACCAATTGAAAAAAAAAAGAGAAAAAACAAAACATGCACAGGTTCCATTGGCCCATCCAAGAACTTGTCCAGATCAATCAGTTCGGTTTCAGGGGCCACTAGTCCGATTTCCCATTCTAAAAACGGGGAGCCGATCACCTTAGTTTTGCACATGTATTCCTATGATATTTCCGTGAAATCCAACGGTGAAGAAATGGCTGAAGTTAATGACTAGCAGTTTGAGACATTCATGTTGGTTCATTTCTTCAATTCGTGTATTAAATAGCTTTATAATCTTTACGATCGTGAAATGGTGGGGGTCGTTCGCTAGAAATGGTAGCTGATAGAGGTAATTCAATGATGTTTAAGATTAGATATTTCAAATGAGTGAGTCAGGTCGAGAATGGTCAAATCTAAATTGATTCATTTAATCTGTAATGCAAATCTATTGACTTATACTCGTCTTGATTCATATTAATAAAATAGTTTTATATATAACCAAATTTAAGAAAACTCATACCCAAATTAAGGCGAGAGCATAGAGTGAGAGCAAGAGAAAGTGAAAGAGATGGATTTGGTTTAAGTAAGTCATGAATCAATTTAACACCTATATTATTTTGGTTTCTAATCCCATTTATGACTTATTTACTGAATAGAACTAACACATATAACAACTCAACCATCAAATATGTGTTAAGTAATGGATTTATGCCATATTTTGATAGGTTTAGTAAGGAATGAGCATTGATGGTGTTCAATTTAGGCGCCACTTTGTTTGAGCAAGATAGTGTGAAGCAGAAAAATATGAAGAACAAAGAGTTCAAAGGTTGCGTTTGATAGATTAGATTTTAGCTCGGATTAGATAACAAATTATCTTGTTTGGTGTTTGATGATTTTCTTCGAACTGTATAGACCCGTCTACATTTAGATAAAAAGCTGGTGAAGAAATGTGGCTTGGGGTGGCATAAACCCAAGTTGGATATAAAATTTTAAAAATGACGTGATGGAGTGATGCATCATATATTGTTTCGCTAGTGGCATTGTAAAAGGACACCACCAATATAGCCAATCCTCATCACTTCCGACCACCGCACAATCATCACCACCTTACGACTAGGCTAGTTGTCATTGCGGCCTAAGATTGTGCCAAGATGAGTGAGAATGAAAAGGGGTCTAAGGACAATGTTATGCTAGGCTTGCATAGATCATCCTTTCCATCTCAATTGCATATGTCCTTCATGTTGAGCTCAGCCTTCGACACGTGACTCGCAAGCTGGCTGTTCACCTGTTGGCGTATGATGTTGTGGTGCTAAAGCACCATAGTGATGATGTGGTAAACGTTTCAAAAGCAAGTTAAGAAAAAGAAAAACTAAAGAGAGCGGGGTTGATAAAAACAATTAGAGATGCCTAACAAGATAAATGTCAGTGGCAATGCCATCATCACCATCACCATATAGGTCGTACTTCAATGGCTGGAAGTGTGTCATCACTCATCGCGATTACAATAACCCACTTTCCTCTACCAAATTTGTCTTCTCCGGTCGCTAGTCTCATAGAGATCCAGGCGCCGTTGTCAGTGACATTGAGATATCTCAAGGGCGCGATAGTACCTAGGGAGACTTGTCCAAAGAGAGTCCATCAGTGTAGACAGCCCAATCGTCTAAACGCCACAACGTGCGTTTTGATCCCTGCCAAGGCCGCGAATTTGGTGGCAGAGACAGAGAGAGTTAAAAAGGGGTGGGCCCATTTTATAGAAAAATAATTGGAAGTTTATGATTGAAAGATATAACGAGATAATATAACAACCAATCAAAGAGGAAGAAAAAGAAGAAAAAACACAATATGCACTAGTTCCATTGGCCCACTCAGGAATTGGATCGGGCCGATAAAGAAAAAAGAATATGCACTAGTTTCACTGGCCCATCTAGGAATGAATTGGACTGTTTTAGTTCAGCTCGAGGGGTCACCCCTTCCTTTTTTTCTCCTTCTTTCTTTTTCTTTCCTGTGCGTGCTCTCGGTCTCTTTAAGAACCGAGCATCCCCTTCTTCCCCTTTTCTTCTTTGACATTTCTACCTTTATTTTATTTTATTTTATTTTGCTTCTCTCTCTTTTTGGCTTTTCAAACCCCTATATTATAAGCTCTGCCAACGCGGCCAGTTTGGCCGGCTTGGGAGAGGGAGAGAGAGTTTATTATCTCGGAAATGGCGTTTGTGGCATGTGGAGGTTGCCACTTGGACTTGGGGCGGCGGTGGGGAAATTGCCCAATTAACCTTAAGTCTATTGTATGGATGGAAAAAATTATTTAAAATATCTTAAATTTATTGTACTCTTACTAATTCAATCCCAAACCTTTCAATTATACTAATTGAATATTAAACTTATCACAAATTTACCAATGTAGTTTATCTGGCCAATTTTAATTGGAAATTATTGACGTAAATGCTGATTATCTTACATGGACGGCCGATGCTACAAAATTTATTAATTTATTAATATTTTTTTTTCTTTTTTCTTTTTTTTTCTCCTTTTTCCTTTGCCAGTTGCCGAGGATCAACCATAGGCTATGACTGGCGAGGCTTAGCCTAGTCAAATTTGACGAGGTTGAGCCTCACCAAAGGTCTGGGAGGGCCAACCCTCGCTTGCTTCAAGCGAGGTTGAGCCTCACTCTTGTTGGCCTTCGGTGAGGATGACCCTTGGCTAAGGTCAATGAGGTCGTCCCTCACTTTAGGCCAGCAAGGTCGACCCTTATTGGCCTTTGATGAGGCTCAACCTCTCTGAATGTGGCGATGATGACCCTCACCAGTCGTAGCTTCTAGCTAGTTGCTAGCAATTGCCTACACTGAGTGATTAGTGGAGGAAGGAGAAAAGAAATTATAAATATGTAAAACAAATTCGAAAAAATATATAAAAATCAATAAAATTTGTGCACATCAACATCGGTTGTGTCACATAAGATAGCTCGTGTCAACATCATCAATTTTTGGTCAATATTTGTCAAATGGACTACCTTAGTAAATTTTTAAAAGATTTAGAACTGAATTAACTAAAGTGCAATAAGTTTAGGACTTTTTGGACAATTTTCCTGTACAAATGTCAATTCAGTCCTAAATTTTGTCAATTTAGTCCTAAATATTTGCTCGAAATTCCAATGTAGTCCTTTTGTCTAATTTTCGCCAGAAATTGCTAAGATAACGATATGCCATATAGAATTGCCAGTGATGTCTAAACCATAATGTTAGCGATATCAAGTATAAAGGGATTGGGAGGATTACATTGGAATTCTACGTAAATGTTTAAAATTATATTGGCAAAATCAATTTAAAATTGAATTGACATCTACACAACAGATCCATGACTAATTGGATAATTTTCTTAAGTGGCCACAATTGCGCTCAGTTGATGCTGGGTAGTAGGTATTATTCTAATTAATTATTAAAACATGCCATTGACAGTGATCTCATAAAAAGAGGAGGAGAGAAACTACTTGGCACTAGCCAAAAAGTTGTTCAAGATGACCTAATACCCCGAAAATATGACGAGCCTACATAGAGTGCTGATGAAACTTACTCCTTTTCTGGTCGTACTACATCTTCGCGCGATTGCTCGACGATTTGCAGGGAGTGACTCGGATTGCATTACCACCTTCGACCCTGGTGGCCGAACCATGCAACATGACGTCCTAACTATTTTGACGTACCGTTTCACTGGTTCTTTACGTAAGCCTTATCCCTTTTCATCATTTGGCATTGACCAATTATAAGAGAGAGTCTGTGCAGATAAGCTTGTCCCGCCATATTTAGGTAATCCTTTGATGGCCATGGTGTGAAAGAAATAAAATTGAAATAGATAGAATTTTAAACGAAGCAATGTCCTATCCTATGATTTTTAGTTCCAAGATCGAAACGGACAGGTGACGATGATTCACTCTTGGCGTCGCACTTTCGATCATTAGAATAATGGAAAAGGTAACCATCCTTGAAGGGCTTTAAAGAGGAGGTCGGAGGACTGATTCTGCATCGACCCAAGAGCCTTTCCCTATCCTGAAAAGAAATAAACATGGCGACCAGCATGTTCAAAATTCATCTATGCCTAATGCTGATGTTGCTTTCGCTCCCAAGCTCCCGCGCATCAGCTCTGTACGTGGTGATCCGAGGGAAGATAAGTCATCACGAGCTCATGAGGGCCAGTCCTGGAGGTCCTAATCCGCAACCTCGCTTTGTCGTGTCGGTTTATTTTTCTCCGAGTTCCTACGTTTACTATGTCCTTTGTCATTGTAATGCCGTAGTAGGGTTTTGTAATATCGAGTTGTCCGTGGGGTTTGTGGGCATGGCAATATAGGGTACTACATGTAATGCGTGGTTTATGATAAGCGGACAATGGTGCCATATATATATATATATATATATATATGTTCTCTTTGTCTTTGAGCTGTGGAATCTTGATTTCTGTATAACGGCCCTCTTTTTTAAAATCACTAAATTGCCATCTCCACAATAACTAAATAAATATATCCGTAATTACCAAAAGACCATGCCATATCAGTACTTCATGTTCCCCTCTCAATCAATTATCGTGACCATTAGACCATCATCGCATTGAAGGATATCTCCTGTTGAGGGAGGAAATTGAGTTCCCGAAGCAAGTAAAACGTCGTTCTTTACACTACTTTCATGTCTACTTAAGCTTCCCGGATTGGGGGATTAATTGATTGGATACTATCTAAAATTTTCACTCCAAAACTAATCGGAGGAGTTCTGGGGGACCTTAAAAAATTAATATTACAAAGAGCTCCAAACTAATACACCGTGACAAATTTATCTTAAACTAATTATAAAAAAACCCCAAACTAATATATTTGTGACAAATTTACCTTTCATTAGTTTCTAGTAAATTTTATTATTAAATTGTTGAGTTAGATAACATGTGACAGTTAATGAGTGTACCGGCTTGGGATTATACCATCTGTTTGTTTAAGTGTACCGGTTTATGGTTTTTTATGCTATTAATTCAATTTAATGAAAAATAACGGAACGTAAATTTGGTAAAATTATATTAATTTGAAATTTTTTATGGTCAAAAAGTTAGCTTAAAGTAAATACCTCATAAGTGTACCGGTTTAGGTTTTTTGGTGATAAAAAATTTCGTTTAAGGTCAATTTATCACATGTATACTAATTTATAGTTTCTTCGTAATATTTACTCAAAAAAGAAACAAAGAAAAAAGAAAACGCCATCATGCGCATGCAAAAAAGCAAAAGTTGAGGGGAGAGCAGAAAGAGAGAATAAAAAAAGAAAGAAAAAGAAAACGTCATCCGCACATAAAAAGTTGCCAAAAATAAAAAAATTTCGGCCTTCGTCGTCCTCATCGGAGCTTGGTCAGAGATTGCTTGTAGACGCCGATTCCGATCCACTGTTGAGCATATTAGTTGCCCTTCGCTTGTCCCGTTTCCGTTGCATGCGTTTTTGAGAAGCTTCAATCGTAGGCTCGAGCTCTTGTAGCACTTTTGATAAACCAAGTGATTCCCAACTCTCTGCTCTATCATGTTTCGATCGTGATTATTGATTTCAAACATCACTTGTGAGTTTCACTTGAGTCAGGTCATGAATTTGGCGTAAAAAATGAAGAAGTTAAAATCCAACTCTTCAAATCATTACGATGAAATGCCTTCAAGGCATGACTGAAAAATGATCCATGATTTCTTTCTTATACAAAAATATGTTGACGTAAATTGCTTGTTTTCAATTTTTTTGGTCGATCTTATTATATTCCTACTCTAACACGTTTAGACTTTTGACCTGCCTCCTTATAGGGCGTTGGAAGTCGAAACGCGTTCATGAAATTAAATTGTTCCTACTCTAACTTTCTTGAGAAGTGGAGATTTGAACCCCCTACTTCTCCCTTCTCATATGAGAAGGGTGGTCACTAAAGAAAAATCATAGTGGTTTCTTATTTTCAATTGACTTGTTAAGAATTTAGATATGATTTCGCTCATAATAGGCAAAAATGGTTTTTATGTCAGCAACAACAGCCCAGGTTCATGGGATTGTTGATCTTGTACTAAATGAATAAAAAAGAAAAATAGCGGTAAGTTTAAGTAAATCGCTGATTTGAGATTTTCTCCTTACTTATTACTGACTTTAATAATATTTTATTTATCTATTAAATAGAGAAGTAATTCATAGTCATCCTATTAGGATCGATCTAAACTAGCTCATTTATTATGTATGTAATTTAACATGCCAATTATTAAACTACTTATTAGAAACACAAGATAGCCAATCGGAAATGTCATGAATGTCCTTGCTCTTGGAGGATTATTTTAAAACACAAGGAATTTTTCTTCTAAAACAAAACATAAAAATATTTTGAATTTGGAAATGATTTAGTGGAAAAAATGGTTAAGGGGTTATTATCAGTATGATTTTTCTCTGATCAGATGGTATCGATTAGTAATGCACAAATGGCGAAATAGACTTAATCAAACAGGTATAGTGCAAAATAAGATATAATCAATACTATGGATATGACATTTTCTCATATAAATCAATTAATTATGAAAACAAGAGGGATTCACGTATTTATGTATCACCATTATGTTTAAACAATAAATAAGAGATTTCTTATAATTACAATAAGATATATAAAAAAGATAAATTAGTTAATATGCTAGGAGGTATTATCCCTATTAATTTAAAAGATGATGATATCATGAATCTAGATAAATTCATAGATAGAAAATATTTTGGTTGGAGAATTTTCAATTTTTGTCTTCAGATCTAAATGTCAATTTTTTATTATGTTTCTCTCTCTCTCTCTTTTTTTTTGTGGCGTTTTCATTCATGTTTAGTATAGGGATGAGGAAAAGGAATTGCCAAGACAGAACCGGCCAGTTATGGGCAGTTCCAAAGGCATTGGTTGGGTTCCTAGTTCCAAAAAATTAAAACTGGTCATTTTCGATACAGCTACTGATTTAATTTGTGGAACCATCCACTTAGATTGGATTGATCTTTTTTTTTTAAAAAAAAAAATTCTTACAAACATGTGAAAACTAATAGCCCTAATTTATGTTATGTTAAAATAGCTTCTAATCATTGATTAGAATATGGTTCCAAAAGTTAAAGGCCATCGACGATATCAGATTCACTTCACTGCCTTGTGACGGATTTTGCGTGCAGTGGAAGGAGATGGTGCATGCTCACATCACATAAGCTTTCCCAGTATTTCCTTTTGGAGTCCAAAGGCAAGAAAAGACCAACAGAAGTCCTGCATCAGTAGTAATTATAGAAACAATGAGTCAAGACAAATTGACCTGCATATAGGGAGAGAGAGTTAAAAAGGGTGTACCCATTTTTTTCATATTGCTTGGAAGGTATAACGAGAGAATATAATAACAAGGCAAAAGAAAAAAAAAAAAGGATGAAAAAGTAGAACATACACCGGTTCTATGGCTCACTTGGAAATTGGATTGGTCCAATCAACAAAGAAAAAAGTAAAAAAGAACATGCACTGGTTCCATTGGTCCGAAAATTGGACCGAACTAGTCGATCCTGTTTGGTTCAATTCTAGGGACCACCAGTCTAGTTCCTAGTTCAAGAAATTGGAATCAATCCCTCTGCTCCCTTTCTTGGTGCTTGGTGGGAACTAGGTCATCAAGGAACTGATTAGCCCTGATTTTGCATATGGATTCCTATGACGTCTCGGTGGAATCCACCCGTGAGGAAATGGCTGAAGTTAATAACTGGTGGTCAACCTGTTCAGATATTCATGTCTATTTGTTTCTCTAGTCCATATTCTAAATAGCATTACCACCTTTATGATCCTGAAATATTGGGTGGCCGTTGGCTGGAAGTTGTAAATGATAGAGTTATATATGTGGGTTTGGTTTGAACAAGTTATGAATCAATTAAACACCTATATTATGTTGAACCTTAAGATTCTAAACCTATTTATGACTCATCTATTGAATAGAACTAACCCATATAACAACTCATGCCATCAGATACACGTTAAACAATAGATTTATGACCCATTTCAATAGGTCCAACTAGAAATGAGCGACGATGGTGTTTAATTTAATGCTTTGATGTAGATGAAACTTTATTTCTTGAGCAAGATGTGGAACGTAACTCATGAATAGAGAGCTTAGCATGAAGAAGAAAAACATGAAGTCGTGAAAAAAATGAAATGAATCACTAGAGTTTGCTTTAGTGGCCATCTTTCCCACATGAGAAGGGGAAGGTGGAGGGTTCAAATTCTTACTTTCTTAGGGGGTTAGAGTGATTACGATTTAGTTTTAAGTATGGATTTCGACTCCCACATTTTGTAAGAAGGTAAGGCAAAAATCTAAAAGTAAGAGTTAGAGTAAGGGCAGGATATGATTGACAAAAGAAAAAAGAACGAAAGAAAAAGAAGCATGGAAATAGAAATAGAAAGAATAATAAGATAAAGAGGAAATAAGAAATAAGAAAATGAGATTTATAACAAAAAAAAAGGATCGATATGGCTTTCCCATGGGTTTCATTGTGATTTACCGAAGAGTGGGCTTCATGTGAGCAAAGGCTCAATCGGGCTTTCGTGTTAGTGTAGTAGAAATGGGCCAAATTTGGTTATGGTAAAGCTGGACTCGGTAGGTGTAATTTTTGAAAATTGGCTTTGAGGGTTTTAAAACTAAGAGGGGACTTTATGTGAAAGCCCGATCGTGTCCTTTGGCCCAGACCCGTGAAGCCAATTTAGACCATATTCAACGCAAGCCTAAGGGCTGGCCCGAGTCCATTTTTCCAGAAAATAACAAAAAATAAAAGAATTTGGAAAATTAGTTAGAAAATTAGGCCTTGGTTAGGTTGTCAGATTTTTGTATTAAATTTAGCTTAGTTTCATTTAGAATTCATATAATTAGAAAAGTATTCATTGACTTTTAGTGTACTTCAAGCTTTTGCTTGATGGTTTAATGATTGGTGTATTCGTTACCTATTAGATTTTGGATTCTTAGTTTAGTTGAAGATCACTTAGAATTAGTCTAGCTTATTAGCTCTATTGAATAAAATAGATTTAGTTAAAGAAAATATAATAAAAATAGTAGTTTTGAAACATCGCTTAAAATATATCATAGTAAATAGCTTAGTTAGATTTGGGATTCACCTCGAAGAATTGAATAGGTAATATAGAAGTGTTGTAACCTAGAAGAAACTTGAAGGGAACTAAATAAGTACCTAAAATCCTAAAGCCGGATTGGGACCCCAACTTAGGATGACAAAGTAGTTCCAATAACCCATGTTACTCATTTTAAAATAGGATAGTCTCTAAAGTCAAATTCATAAGGGCTGCTGTCGTGGAGCTTAATAACAAGGCCATGCCATATTTGAGAGTCCACGTATTTGAAAAATCTCACTTGATTGCTATTTCAACAAAAGCTAGAAGAACGAACCGATTTCTGGTGAGTCTCTTTTCGTCACTGTCGAGAATGTTTGCTGATACCAAATTCAATGTCCTCGTTTGCCTCTGTGACTGGATGCTGAAGTGCAAGTCCTCCGATTAGAAACGCTCGCTCCGAGTTTCACTAGTTTCTCCACACCTTTTGCATGCCCGGGGACTACTTCAGCGCCTTCCGTTGAACCTCGCTCTTCCGATCGAGAGCGCGGCCCATAAGACCTCAAGGAATCCGTCCTTGCCACATGCCCCGTTGACGCTCTCAGCATATCCCGCGACTCCGAGGACGCTCTCCGTCTCTTCAATTGGTGCCTAAGAGGCCACAAGTCCAGTGCTAATGCGGGCAATTTCGCACCTTTCGCTGCTGAGGTATAGCGTTTTGGAGAGACCGTTTGATGGCTCGGGTGCCATCAACCGAATTTAACAGAGACATTCTTAAAACCAGGACCATTCAAGGGTAATATGCAGTCTATGAGATTAGGGGTAAGCATGGTTCAAGGGTAGAACTGAGAACAAGAGATTTGGACTTATTGTGAATCGGACTAGTCGAAACCAGTCTGGTTCTAGGTGGTTCAGTTCCTTATTCCACTTTTATAGGAACCCCTAGTATCTGGTTCCCTTAGAAATTGAACTGATACCGGTAACCTAAATAGAGAATCAGGAAATAGAATCGAAACTCGATAGAGAATCCAATGTAAAATCCCTAATTTTTCTCCTGAATTAGAATATAAAGTGATGTTCATATTTTTTTATATTGTAATTTCCTTTATGTGTCAATGAGTGAATATTTTATTTAATTTATTCCTTTTTTTAGATATGGATTGTCTTAATGAAGAGATTATCATTGGTAAATAGGATTTATCAGTTGAAGTGGAATGAATATATGTAATTAGATATTCTAACAATTATTTTAGTTTAATTAATATTAATATTAATTTTAAATTTAAAACTATTATTAAGTGATTAACTATGATTGTTGTTTTTTTTTAATGGTTAGAATTTAGAACTATTTATCATGGATGATTGAGAATTGAAGTTCTATAATTTAGGTTTTATGTTATGTATTTTAAACCTTTTATTATTAAGTGTTCAGCTTTTTCAGATTGTTGCTATTGACAAATGAGAAGTTTTCATTTTTGTTGTTGCGTTCACTTTCGTTTTGCTCAACTAAAAATGAAACAAGAAAAAAAAAACTATTAGACCCTAGAACATATGTCAGGGTAGGTTACAAGTTTCATGGTTTGATGGATAAATTCTAGATTTCATAAAATGATGAACCTATACCGATGGGTAGATTTCCATAAACATATAAGAAACTTGGAACCATTTAACCCTACATGGGATAGCAACATCACCGTGCTTTTCACAATTTGGCAAGGACAACGTGACAAGTCCTTGCCAAATTGTGGATTGGATAAATGGAATATAAGCACAACCAGACCATTAACATAGATTAGGGCCAAATGAGAAAGACTTCGAACAAGAATAATATAAGTGTTGTAATTTTCGTATGGTGCTCATTAGGCCTAACAAAATGGGTTTTAAACCCATATATGGGTCATATATGGGTCACTCAATTTTAAAGAATTTAGTTTAAATGAGTTTAAATTTAAAGACTAAAATAAAAGGGTCTTAAATGGATTGAGTTTAGAACCCATTAGGCTCATCCACACTCTCTCTCCTTCTTTAGCTTATAAAATTATTAGTAGAAAAACGAATTTGTTTTTTATTTTTATTTTATTTTCTTCTTTTTTTTTTCTTTTTCTTTTGTTCTTTCCTTCTTTTTTCCCTTTCTTCTTCATTCTTCTATCCGGCTAGCCATGTGACGGCTGGCCAAGCGAGGGATTGGTAAGGCTAGAACTTCACTGATCTAGTTAGCCTCAAGCTCAAGGCTGAAGTCTCATTGATCTGGTGAGCCTTGAGCTCGTCAGTCTGGCAAGGCCGATACTTCGTTGACATCTAGTGAGATTCGAGCTTGTCGGCCCAAGGTGAACTCCGGCAAGCCTGAGTTCGCCTATCTAGGAGGAAAATCAAATCAAAATTTTCATTCCAAATGACGGAAAATATATTTTTAATTTATTTTCAAATTTCAGGAATACACAAAAAAATATTGATATTTTCATTGAAATTGACTTCTTAAAAAATATTCAAGAAAAAAAGAGCCTCAATTTTTTTTAAATATATAAATTGTCCACTAAGTTTGTATTATTTGAAAGTGTCCTAGCAATACTAGGTTTTTTAAATCATAAGAAAAAAATTTATGCTATTAAATTAGATATGGAAGTGTTTTAGCAATATGGATTGAGACGAGTATGGGCTAGGTATGGGTCGAAAAATTTACATTATATATAAATGGATTATAAATAGGTTAAATGATCAATTTGGGTCATATCATTTATGACTTGACCCACCCATTTAATAAGTTTGGCACTCACTTAAGTCTCAACTTCTTCTTTTTTTATCACTTGAGTGCCATTGTTGATTTGGGTGGTCAGAAAATCCAATGTAACATTAATTTATTATAAATAGGCTGATGTGGCTCTCAGGAAATAATCCATTCACAAAACCTTGGGTTCAGTTCTTTAAAGTGGAGAAACGCTGGACGCATTCATAATCCTACGAACTCAAGAATGATTTTATGTTGACCGTATTTCTCATCATCTTTTGAAAAATATTCCCTTTATAATGTATCCGCTATTTGTAGAAGTCTGTTTGGCACTCAAATCAATCCCACTGAAGCGGCCACAAATTATTAGATTGATCCCATGAGATGGTGATGTGTGATAGGCATATATACTTGCGATCCCTAGTTGTTGAGGATTCGATATCAATTCGATAGAGAGTGCAATGGCGTCAATTTGAAACGGAGTTGAGATTCTAATTTCCCCTCTTTCTCTTCCTGTGATACCATGTGGCAAATCTGGTTCATGGATCAAACTGTTAGAGGATAGTAATATCACCTAGAGGGGTTAAATAGGTGATTTAACAAGTCTTGACAAATTTAAAGTGGAAATAAAATAGTCAAGATCTAAGTCTAAACAATGACAGTAGAATGATGATGTTCACTAAAGTGCAAAGGTCAAAGTCTAAACAGAGATTAGATACATTTTACTTGTGTGCAAAATTCTATCAAAAGATAATCAACAGGAGTTTAGGGGAGAAGTGTACTATCAGTGCCATAAGCTATGTACGACGGTAATTTTAGTGTCATAACTCTTTGGTGGTGCATTTCAGTGTCAAAATCAGAGAAAAATGATTACTTAAGTGCCATCACCAATATGCTTAGTCGGAAATCCTATGTGGCTTTTTTTTTATAAAATTTTTTAGCTAACATGGCTTACCCAAATACGTGGATGTTGAACGACATCCTTTAACTAATTTTTCGTGGATCACTTAAATATTAAATTTTTTGAAAAATGATTTTTTCAATGCCAAAATTTTTGAAAAATGATTTTTTTTCAATGTCAAATTTTTGTTGACGTTGAAAAAATCATTTTTCAAAAAATTTGGCATAGAAAAACATTGGCATTGAAAAAATCGTTTTAAAAAAAATTGGCACTAAAAAAATCATTTTTCAAAAATCTTGACAAAAATTAATATTAATAAAGCCATGTGTTAATTTTAGCTGGAATATCTTGTTGATGCATTTAAGTAAACATTTTTCTCCAATTTGGGCACTTAAGTTGGTGAAAAGTTATGGCACTAAAATAAGGGCCATACACATGTTAAGCTACTGATAGTGCACTTCTCCCAGAGTTTAGGGATAAAAGAATTTACACACATAATTTATAATGGTTTAGCTTATGGCAAGCTTATGTCAACTCTTCTACATTGACATTTTATTGACTGGATTTTACTAGATGATCTATAAGAAATTGCAACTATGAGTGGTAATCCTCAGTGTATGATATGACTCATTATCTCATTCAATTACTCTTTTTAGTATCTCTCAAGGATTACACTTTATAGTTTGAGAAAGACAAGTGCATAGGATTGAAGTTTTCTTAGACTTTGGAATTTTTTATTTTGGACCTTATCTTATATTTTTATTTCACTTTATACTCCTCCACTTTTAATCTAGCCATTCGTTGGATAGATTTGTATGAAGAAAATTGAGTAGCCATTGAGTGATAAAATCTGAATCTTCATTGAATAGGTTGCCCATACAACAAGGTTCTTGGTTTCCATTAGTAGAGATCTTTGTTTAAAGAAGGTAATTTGTCTCGAGATTGATTGCCAATCGTTTAAGATATTTTGTAGAAGAAGTTAGGTGCAAAACAATCTTTAAAATTGAGAGTCAATCAAGTCTTTCTATATATGGAACCTGAGCTAGATCACTAATTGTTGCAATATATACATGGTCTACTTAGTTTGAATAAACATATTGATTGCATGATACTATCTAGGTCCGAATACTTTCTGAGTCTAAATAGATTCTGTATAGATTATGAAGATGCCAAATGTCTTAACAATATTCATATGCAAATTTTGTTGATATCCTCATATTACTTTGACAATATCCATGGCATACATTCATGAGGTCCATGAAGTAGCATATTAAGCCATAATATTTAGATAGACTTATACTTGAGTCTCAATAGGATCAATATTGCTAGAGACTTCTCTTTCGAGAATATTTCCTGAATTAAAGATACTCATAGATAGTTTTATTTATTTTTGTTTGAAATGTAAATATTATTTATAAGATGACACACAAGAGCTTAGGGGCATTATCCAACATTGCACAGATAACTAAGAACACAAAAAAAATGGAGTGAGGGAGTCTCCATATAGTAGCCAAAATTATATTGGTCTAGGAAGGTTTAAAATTTTTGTAAAATGATGCTTAGTCTTTGACAAGCTTACAAATTTTAGCCACGATGATGGGGACATCATTTGACTTGTTTTGGAAATGTCTACAGTACGTTCCAACCAAATATAATATATGGTTGCCAAAAAAGTTGCTTTAAGGAGCCCTGCCACCAAGTCTTTGCCTTTGGTAGCCTTGATTATCCATTAGATTTCATCATTCCATCCTCCTAAGTTGCGGCGAATTTCGTATTATCCAAGGATAATACGCCATATACTTCCCAATCCACTTGCATTGAAAGAATAAATGATTTCGATTTTCCAGATTAACCAAACAAAAATTGCAATAGATTGCTACTGTAGGCATCTAAAGTGATATGATCTTTGCTGTTTGGAGTTTATCTCTACAAACTAGCCATTTGATAAAATTGTGTTTGTTAACCCCGCTTGTCCATATCAGTTGGTACCATCCCACAGCTGGTTTCACATTCCTGAGTTCATCATATAACTCTTTATAACAATATCTTTGTCAAGATATGGCTGGAGCTAAAGTTGGCTTCAGTTTAAGAATACTGTGCTAACTCCATGCCATACTACCTTTAATTTCAAGCTGTATAATTAGAATGCTTCTACATTTGCTACTATGAACCCACTTACTCCATAAGGAAGATGATGGACAATTTATGAGGCTCTAGAGCATGCAGCCCAGTAAAACTTTATTCCATAGATTTAAATTAAGCAACCTTAGTCCTCCCTCCCTTTTTGGCAAGCAAACAATTTCCTAAGCAATTTTATGCATTCGATGGCTTTTCATATTTCCATTCCATAAGAATTGTCTAATATTCTTCTCCACTTCGTATATGGCTTGCTTTGGAAGTAAAAAAAATTGCATCCAATAAGTATAGATGGAAATAAGTACATATTTGGCCAAATGAAGATGACTGGCATAGTTGATATGTTGCATGCCCCAACCTTCTATTTTCTTGAAGATATTATTGGTCAAACTTTTGCAATCTGCATGCATACTAGATAAGAGGGACACCGAGATATCTAATTGGAAGGGTGCCTATGGGGAAAGGCGTGTGATCCAATATAATGCCCTTCTCTACCTCGACCTATCTAAAGAAAAAGATTTGACATTTATCTAGGTTAAAATGTAGTCCAGTGAGATTTGCAAAATTATCAAGTGCTTCAATAAGGCAGATAACAGAATCGACATCCCCATGAGCAAAAAGAAACAAATAATTGGCAAAGCATAAGTGAGTGATTTTCTTAGTTTTGCAATGCCAATGATACTTAAAAGAAGAAATAACCACTTTCTATATGATAATTTTGTTAAGAATCTCCATAACCAAGACAAACAGATAAGGAGAGAGTGGGTTGCGTTGTCATAGTTCGTTGTTGCCAGTAGAGTAGCCAACATGTTCACCGCTAAGGTTTATCGAAAACCTCAATGTAGTTATGCATTAGGCTATTATATCAATCAAGTGTGGTGGCAAGTTAATAGCTCTTAAGACCACAAGTACCGCCTTCCATTTTACCATATTAAAAAGTTTCATGAGGTCAATTTTTATTACCACATGTTTACTTTATTGCCCTTATGGTAGTTGTGAAGGAGTTCTTGGCAAGGCAAAATATTCTCCAAGATCTGTTGACCCGAGATGAAAGCAGTTTGGTTGAGTCCTATAACTGAAGGAAGGAAATAGTTGACTTTTTCTACAAGTAACTTTGATATGATCTTATATAGAACATTACAGCATGAGATGGATCTAAATCCGTCATGCGGGATGGATTCAAGACTTTCGGCACAAGAGATATGAGAGTAGAATTTATAGTTTTCAGCATCCTTCTTGAGGAGAAAAAGTCCATGATAGCATCCTCTATGTCATGTCCTATGATGGGCTAGGCTTTTTTGTAGAATAAACTATTATATCCATCTGGACCCGGAGGTTTGAAGTCGTTGATGCCTTTGAGAACTCTAAGTATCTTAGTACGTTGAGCGTAGCCATGAGGTAGGTCTTTTACATCTGCAAGGATATAGGAGACATGTTGCTTATAAGGGATATGAATGCGTCAAGAGTTGCCAAGTATGTGCTGATAATATGAGACAATTGTATCATTAAGAGCGCTTTCATCTGTGATAATGGTTCTATCATTAAGTGAGAGCTGAGTAACTTTGTTCTAAGCACTTCTACGCATCATGGAGGCAAAGAAAATCCTATTGTTGTTGTTGTCCCCCTCTTTAAGCCATAAATTTTAAGATTTTTGCTTTAGGAGAACTTCTTCATGTTTGCTAAGGGCAAGTAGTTGCTCTAGTTGTGCCTTCTCTTCTTCCCACATGCTCATATTGTAAGGGTTCAAAACAAGAACTCATTGTAATCGTTGTAGGTTCTCCCTAGCTATCTTGACCTTCAGACGCAAGTCACCAAATTGAGATTTATTCAAGAGATTGAGTCATTGTTTCAATGCTTTGAGCTTCTTTACCAGAATAAACATTTTTGATTCTCTAAACTCCTATTGCCAACAAGCATGGCTTCCTTCTCCTAGCAATAGCGTCAAGACTTACCAAGCAAGGGGAATGATCCAAAAACTTGGTAGCAAAAATTCTATTGAATAATGAGAGTACCTATGTTGCCAATTTGCATTAATGAAGGCTCTGTCAATCTTGCTCGCTCTAAGATAATCATTGGACCTTTTATTTGTCCATGTGAAAAAAAGGACCTATGGAATGAGGCTCAATGAGTGTAAGCTCCTCAATCATAGTGTTTAGCTCATCCATTTCAGAAGTCCAATGGACATTGGATCCAATCCATTCATTTGTATCCCTCGTTTCATTGAAATCACCCATTAATAGCCAAGGCATATTTTCTGTATTACGGGTAGAGAATGAGTTAATGTTCAACCATAAAGATTTTCATTCAACTTCAATATTACATCCACAAATTGCAGAAAGGAGAAATGGGTCATCTCCCGGATTCTCAATAAGGCAATGTATAACTTGGTCATAAAATTTCATCATAGTTAGGCTTATAATTGATGGTTTCCACAATACCCATATACTACCGAGACTACTGCTATGATAGTTATGAATGCATTTCCAACCTTGAAACTTGTTTTTGATGACAAAGTCAATAGTTACCTCTTTTATTTTATGTTCAATCAAAATAAGGATATGAGGATCTTAAGAAAAAGTAAAATCTACAAGTTCTTTTTGTTTGGGGCTACTATTAAGGCCCCGTACAATCCAAGAAAGGAGATTCATTGGTCAGGAGGTTCAACCCCACTCCTCTTATCCTCAAGTAAAGCAAGGGGGCAGCTAGAGATAATAGGATGATTGCCTCTTCCAATAATGCAAATCTATTTCCGGAGAAAGTTGAAGAATTGAGAGTAGTTGCACTTTTGTTGTGGGAGCCTTTCTTCTTACTTCCAACTTGCTCGACATTTGTTGAGGATGAACCCAACTGGGAAGTGGCAAAAATAGAAGTCATTGGCTGAGCAACCATGGAATTACTAGCTCCAGTAATAGGAACATTTAGTTGAGGAGCCGAGGAATTGGCATTTGGCAACATTATAGAGACTCTTTTAGATGGGATGGGAATAATAGAAGCAGTATTAACTAGTGTTCTCACCATTGGTTGGGTTTTAGGAACCCAAACTACCTCGTTCTGTGTAGCACAATCCTTATGTCCAAAGCAGTTATATTTTTTGCACTTTAATGGTATTCAACTATAGTCAACAGTAATTCCAAAGGTTTCCTTGTTCCCCATATCAAGTTTAAATTTTTTTGGGAATGAGCTATCAAAATCCATGAGAATGCATATGCGAGCATAAGTGAGTCGATGTTTTTCTTCGGTAGCCTTATCTATATACAAAGGTCTATTGAGAAAGCTACATACATAGCTTAAACCGGATTTGGTCCAAAGAACATGGGGTACATTATAGAAACGCATCCAAATTGGCACTAAAGCAATCCTTGCCTTTTCCAAATCTGATTAGAGGATGCCATTTCTGTAAAAACAATGATTTGCTAGCTATGCCCCATATCCCCACCTCCATAACTTCGACTAGCTTTTGAGCATTAGAGAATTAGAAAAAGAAAAATCCATCCTCCATAGCCGAAACATCTAAAATGTTTTCTTTCCCGCATAGTTTTTCAATGATACCTCTCACCCGATAAAATGAGGTATTTATATTAAGGAAATAACTAACAAGATAATTCTCGAAATGTGCCTTCCCTTCTTCAATAATCTCAGGGGGAGGAGCGCCTAATTTGTTACCAAGTTTGTTGAGCTGGATGAATTATAATTTTGCTGTTTGGGAGATCTTATCCATAGCAATGCTTTTCCAAGATGGACTTGTGCCTGTAGTAAGGATTCGTGAAGGTGGGATTGTAACATCCCGAATTTTCGATAAGCCCGAAAATTGCTCGAGTTGGATTATCGGGTCGAGATTAGGACTGGATTTTTGGGAACCGTGCTTCAGGGGTAAAAAGACCAAAATACCCCTCTCTAGAAGCTTGTTTGGATTTTGTTTTGGTTTTGGTTTTGTTTTCTTTTTCTTTTTCTTTTTTTTTCTTTCCCCTTCTTATCCGCATGTTCTCTCTCTCCCTCCCCTTTTCTCTCTCTTCCTCTTCACGTTTTCTTCCCCCGTCGACACCCCCACCACTTGCCCTTATCCTCTCTCTTTTTCCCCACTTGTTGACTAGTCTTATCCTCTTTTTCTCTCTCCTCCCCCACTTGTCTGACACCATGTGCTGTCTCCCTCTCTCTCTCTCTCTCTCTCTCTCTCTCCTCCCCTTCCCCTGATGCATGTCGACGCCCCCCCTGCTGCAGCCGATTCTTCTTCTTCTTCTTCTTCTTCCCTCGGCTGAAGCTGCTGCTGCTGTTCTGCTTCTTCGCCGGCGAGACCAACGACCACCCATCACCACCGCAGCTCTGCCGTCTCGCCAGCTTGCCGCCCGGTCGCCAGCGAGTTGCTGTCCGCCGGCCTTGAGCCAAACCGGCCCCGTCCAGCCTCTGTCTTCGCCTCCTTCTCCTCTGTCCGCTGCTGCCGGAGCTGGGCCACCTCTGTCCTGGCCTCCGTCCGCTGCTCGCCGGCCCGTCGAGGAACCAGACGAGTCTTGCGTCAACCAGCCGCGTTGCCCGACGGTTCCGCCCGAGCCAGCCGGCCCCCCCCTTCAGACCGAACCAGATCTGGCCAGCTGCCGTCCTTGGCCCGTCCTCCACCACCTCGCCGTCGTCTCTCCTCCCTGGTTGTCGCCGGAGGTCAGCCGACCGACCAGCCCACCCCCTCGAACCAGTTGCAACCTCCGCCGTTCTCTCTCTCTCCCTCTCGGCTCCTTTTGGCCGTGACCTGGAGAAGCGGCCAGCGGCCTTGCCGCTGCGCGCCGCTGCCGGTCACTGCCCCAGGCCACCGGAGGACCGTTCCCGAGCCCCTCCGCCGCACCGGAGCCACCCCAGCTTGCTGTCCCCCCTGTGAAACCAGCTGCACCGCTCCCTTTTTCCCTCTCCAGCTGCTGTCCAACTTCGCCGGAGCTGTTGCCTGCCTCGCCGGAGCTGCTGGCCGCCGTCCGGAGTCGCCGGGCCGCCCACCAGCCAGCCCCGTGCCGCCGGATCCTCCGTTTCGCAGCTTCTCAGCCCCTTGCCGCGTGGACAGCCGCCCTCGGCCGAGACCCGGTCCCGGGCCGCCTCGTCCCGACGCGCCGGAAGTTCCCGGGCGTTCCCCTCGTCGCCGCCGTCGCGCTCGTGTCGTCGGAATCGCTAAACCGTGAGTCCATTTCCTAATCCTTATTTAGGGACTAATCTTGCTTAGGAGTAGTTTAATTAGTTTAATTGTTGATTAGTGCTTTGGATGATGATTATTAGTGTTTTAATATTATTGATTAAGTTTGCTTAGTGTTAATCATGGTTAGTATTAATAAATATTTTTTTTTTTTGGAATAATAATAATTATTTATTATTTTCGAAATTATTAATTAAATTAATTTATAATTTCGAATTATTAATAGTAATATTGTTATTACTATTCATTGCTGAAAATTAATTATTTTTGGAGAAAATAATTAATTGTGATTATTTATTGGAAATGGTTTTAATTGGTGATTATTCATTGGAAATGGTTTTAATTGGTGATTATTCATTGGAAATGGTTTTAATTGTGATTATTTATTGGAAATGGTTTTAATTAAGTAATTTTTGGGGGAAATTTACTATGGTCTATTTTTCCAAAGTCAATAGTATTTATATACTATATTATTAAAGGACATTGGTTTATTAAAGAAGGATTTTACTAAATGAAATTATTTGGGTTGGATAATTAATCATGGGATTGAAAAATAATTATAAGTATTTTGTGGGACTTGAATTATTTTATCGGAAAAATCGACTATAGTATTATATGTTTCTTAAATGAGTATCTTTAAGTATAATTATATTTTATACTTATTTGGGATAATTGAATATTGTTGGAAATAGTTGATTGGTGTCGTTGTGAGGACACGTATTTATTTATTATTAAATATACGTGATTATTTGGAAAAGTGCGCAAGTATCGTGAGGTTGATTGGTCGGAATTGATTGACAGACTGTGATTTGAATTGTTAGTTGTTCCCAAGAGTTAGGGAATGTGTATGATTGATTGAAAATCGAATTTTGGAAATTGTCGAGTGAGATCGCATGACATATTGCGTGGGTTATCTGAAATGTCTGAAATGGCATGTCGCATGAGCATGAGCGTATGAGCGATGTTATAAATGGATTGTTTGATGATGTGTTGCATGAACACATTAAATGAGGGAACCCGGCGTTGCCGGATGACCGCCAATCCTTCGGGGTTGTGCCGTGACCATTGGGTCGCCTGACAATGGTCAGATGCGGAGTCGCGGTTGAGGCCGGGCCCATGCTCCTTATGGAATGCCGTCGGTGGGGGATAGCCCATGACGTCGCCGTGCCTCACGGGGGAGGACGATGCCTGGTTTACGACCAGTTGACCGCCAACCATAAGGTTGTGCCGTGGCCTAGAGGGTCGTAATAATCGGAGCATATGTGTGGGTATGAGACATGAGAAAGTTGTGTGAGATGCTCTGATTATTCGCATGCTCTTAATATCGTGATGATTGAATTGACAGTTTCTGCAGGTTGCGTGTGCCAAGGCCAGGTAGGGTCGCCTGTGTTTGCATCTGCTTATTGAACTGTCGCATGATAATACTGCTTGAGGTGTGGTATGTGTTGTTTGCCGGAACTAGGTTGCATGGTTAGATTGCTCCCAAGGCGAGCGAAGTTCCTAACCGGGGCTTAGGACTTTGACTTGCTGAGTTTATCTCAACCCGTCGTGGTTAACATTTTTCAGGTCCATAGGATGGAGGATCGACGCGTGTTACGGCTCATGGCCGTCTTTGAAGGGAGTAGATTAACCTTGACTCGCTAGTTTCACTGGCTCGATAGGAAGATGCCCGTGGTAAGGGCTTGTACTTGTAAACTTTCTAGGGTAATCAGTTAGTTAATAAAGCGATACTTTTGATGTGTTCTTGTTGGGTTTTCCTGCTATCCCTGTTTTTGTAATTGACCGGGGATTGTGTTTCGCTTCCGCATGCGTTTAATCGAAAGATAAAACTAACGGTCGGCGACGGATCCTGGGGAGTCGCAAATCAAATGACCGCAAGAGAACAGGGGTTGCCACGTGCTCGAGGGTCGGGGCGTGACACGTTCTCTCCTCCCCACTTGTTGACTTTTCTCTTCCCCTCATTTTCTTCTCACGTCCACCAGCCACCCCACTTGTTCCCATTATTTCTCTCCTTTCCCTCTTGAGTTTCTTTATGATTTTCCTCCCATGCTGCTGTTTTGCCCTAGACCAGCCACCCTTGTTGCGTGCTGGAGCCGCCATACACCTTCATATAGTCCAAGATGCGTGCCGCCATTGCCCGTCCGTGAGCCACGCCCGTTGCCATTCTTTCTCATCGAATCGGAACCACCCCGTCTCGCCGGGACCCATTTTTGTCGCCACTCGTCTCGCCGTTTCAAACGTAGCCATGAGTTGCCCACGCCACCACCGTTGCACTCGTGTTATCGGAATCGCAAACCGGTGAGTTAATTTCATAATCCTTGATTAGGGTGTTAAACTCCATTAGGGGTGATTAGTTTAATATTAAGCTTGGTTTATGCTTTTGGATGATGGATGATTAGTATTATAATATTATCGTAATCTTGTTTAGTGTTAACCATGATTAGAATAAAGTAACCGTGGTTAGATTAAAGTAACCGATGTTAGATTAAAGTAACATTAGTCGAGTTAGTTAACTATTGTTGGGTTAGAATAGTAACCATGGTTAGTATTAATATATATTATTTTAATAAAATAATAATAATTTATGAATTAATTAATTATTATTTTCGGAATTAGTTAATTAGTATTTTCGGAATTTTTTTTTGGGTAATAATTATTTATTTATTTTGGGAGAATAATTAATTAATTAGTGGTGGATGATTAATTATTTATTATTTATTATTGAGTTATTATTAATCGAATATTTTTGGAATAAAGTGTTACTTTTGGGAAGTACATTATTAATTAACTGTGTTAGTATCGATTAATTTCGGTGGATTATTATTTTTACCTTCCTCATGTGGATTACATATCTTATGCATATATGCTTGCGGTCTTTGATGATTTTGTTTAAAGTGTACTCGATGAAGTAAATTTGTGGATTGCAATTGTGAATTAGGGTTAATATATTCAGCATATTTATATGACTACATGTGAAATGCATTTGTATTCGCGTGACCATGTGTGAAATATTATCACATTACATGTAAAAATTGCGGTGAATTAATATGTACAAGCACGAATCATGTCTACATTGGCTACACTACAAAAAAATAAAATGAGCATGATTAATTGGTGTACTTGTGTGGTCACATAAGAGCCCGTCACCCGGTGGGGGATCTGTGGTTAATGAAGTCCATATTATCAAAATGCCTAGCGGGGTCTGGATGTAAGTCGCAGTAGAAGCCAGACCTATACTCCTTCGGAAATGTCGTTTGAGTGCTAGACATATCCATGTCCAATAGGATGAGACAATGCTCAATTATGCCGGTAAACTACCAACTTGTGTGTTGGAAGTAAATTTCCCCAAAGGTTGTTAATAATCAAAACAGGAGTGAGTGCATAGTGTATGGGACAACTTGAAAAGTGTTTTGATTGTTTGATATGTTTGCTATATTGAGGTGCACATATAATAAACTATATCATACAGGTTGCGTGTGTGCCAAAAGCGAGGTAAGGATGTTTGTGATTGCAATTATTAACTGTTAATAATTGCATATGAGCCTTGGCCTAATCACACATCTAATAATGGTTGGATGGATATCCTTCTATTGTTGAATTGTTGGTGATAGAAAGATTGCATGTTTAGGGCGCACCTGCGGTGAGTAGATCTCTTAATCGAGGCTTAGGCTATTCACTTACTGAAATTTTATCTCACTAGTTATTGTATAACCACTTTTCAGGTATGTTAGATGAAGAACCGACACGTGTTACAATTCATGGCCGTATTTGAAGGGAGTAGATTAACCCCGATTTGTCGATTTCATTGGTTCAATAGGAAGATGCCCGTGATAAGGGCTTGTACGTTTTGGTCTACCAATGAGAAAAGAAAGGGTAACAGTAAACGTCATACACATCGAAGCAGGGATAATGTACCGAAGATATACCTCAACCGTATGGGTGCACGAGGGACAAGTCGAGTTGGTCCCTCACCGTTACGAGGCGTGGTACGTCTGGTCGGACAGTGAAATGATTGGACCCATTCGTGGCTTCAGAGGCCCGATGAACCCAAGTGGAGGGTCAACGTCTGACGAGATAAATGCTAATGAGTAATACCAGCCCATAATGGAAAGGGTTCCCAATTTTGGAAGCCATAGTGGTAGCGAAGATAGGGAAACCCAAGCCCTTTTATATTATGTAATATGAAAGATAGTTGTACACGAACTACTAATGAAAATAATAGTGTTATATGCTTACGTCCTATGTTCTTTCAGTGATGTTTGTCAGGGATGTTGATGTGGTGTTATGTTATGCTTCCGCATGTGCGTATAAACAAAATAAAATGAATCGGGATGGCGACAAGCCTGGGATGTTGTAAAAATAACCTGCAACTTGGACCCTAGAAAAGGGGTCATGACAAAAGTCACGATTGATCGATTTTAACTACAAATTTTAATCTAGTTTTGGGTATCGAACTTTCAAAGATGTCAAGACAAAAAAATTGGACATTGCCTCATTGATTCACAAATTTTTTGGTATGCTCGAAAATTGCTGGAAGTGGATTAATGGGCCGAAAATTGGAGTTGGATATTTGAGAATTTATCCTTTAGGGGTAAAAAGACCAAAATGTCCCTTTCTAGAAGCTTGTGTAGAAAATTGTTTTATTTTATTTTCTTTTTCTTTTTCTTTTCTCTCCTCCCTCATTTCTTTCCACATTTCTTTCTCTCTCCTTTCCCCTCAAGTTTCAGCAGCCCCTTCCCCACGTTCTCTCCTCCCCACTTGTTGACTTTTCTCTTCCCCTCATTTTCTTCTCACGTCCACCAGCCACCCCACTTGTTCCCTTTATTTCTCTCATTTCCCTCTTGAGTTTCTTTATGTTTTTCCTCCCGTTGCTGTTTTGCCCTAGACCAGCCACCCTGGTTGTGTGCTGGAGTCGCCATACGCTGCCACATAGTCCAAGATGCGTGCCGCCATTGCCCCTCCGTGAGCCACGCCCGTTACCGTTCTTTCTCATCAAATTGGAACCACCCCGTCTCGCCGGGATCCATTTTTGTCGCCACTCATCTCGCCATTTCAAACGTAGCCATGAGTTGCCCACACCACCCCGTCGCGCTCATGTTATCGGAATCGCAAACCGGTGAATTAATTTCCTAATCATTTATTAGGGTGCTAAACTCCATTAAGGGCAATTAGTTTAATATTAAGCTTGGTTTATGCTTTTGGATGATGGATGATTAGTATTATAATATTATTGTAATCTTGTTTAGTGTTAACCATTGTTAGAATAAAGTAACCGTGGTTAGAATAAAGTAACCAATGTTAGATTAAAGTAACCTTAGTGGGGTTAGTTAATTATTGTTGGGTTAGAATAGTCACCATGGTTAGTGTATATATATATATATATATATATATATATATATTTGAATAAAATAATAATAATTTATGATTTAATTAATTAATATTTCCGGAATTAGTTAATTAGTATTTTCGGAATTTATTATTATTTTTTTGGGTAATAATTATTTATTTATTTTGGGAGAATAATTAATTAATTAGTGGTGGATGATTAATTATTTATTATTTATTATTGAGTTATTATTAATTGAATATTTTTGGAATAAAGTATTACTTTTGGGAAGTACATTATTAATTAATTGTGTTAGTATCGATTAATTTCGGTGGATTATTATTTTTACCTTCCTCATGTGGATTACATATCTTATGCATATATGCTTGCGGTCTTTGATGATTTTGTTTAAAGTGTACTCGATGAAGTAAATTTGTGGATTGCAATTGTGAATTAGGGTTAATGTATTCAGCATATTTATATGACTACATGTGAAATGCATTTGTATTCGCATGACCATGTGTGAAATATTATCGCATTACATGTAGAAATTGCGATGAATTAATATGTACAAGTACGAATCATGTCTATATTGGCTGTCCTACAAAAAAATAAAATGAGCATGATTAATTGGTGTACTTGTATGGTCACATAAGAGCCCGTCACTCGGTGGAGGATCTGTGGTTGACGAAGTCCATATTATCAAAATGCTCAATAGGGTCTGGATGCGAGTCGCGGTAGAAGTCAGACCTATGCTCCTTCGGAAATGTCGTTTGAGTGCTAGACATATCCGTGCCCAATGGGATGGGACAATGCTCAATTATGCCGGTAAACTACCAACTTGTGTGTTGGAAGTAAATTTCCCCAAAGGTTGTTAATAATCAAAACACGAGTGAGTGCATGGTACATGGGACAACTTGAAAGTTATTTTAATTGTTTGATATATTTACTATATTGAGGTACGCATATAATAAACTATATCATACAAGTTGTGTGTGTGCCAAAAGTGAGGTAAGGATGTTTGGGATTGCAATTATATATGAAAATATTTTTTATTGATTAATTATTCTAAATAATACAAATGATTATTTAAAAAAATTATTTATAAAATTATTTAATTTTTACAAAACAAACAAAGCATAAGTCAAATGTTATAGACATCGACATGAATACAAATACGCCAATTGCTACCCTAAATATTTGTAAAGCAAAGAAATTATGAGATGGGGGTCCCAAAGGAGTTCAATTATTTTTATACTGTGACTCTTGTGACTCCTCATTGTCGTGCCTGAGACCAGACGGAACTTCATAAATTAAGTCATATGATAATGACAGGGGGGCAAGTGATGTCATCCTAAGACCATGACTATGACGTGATAATTTTAGTCTGCGAAGACCTTCGCATTGACTTCACTTCAGCCGACGTTGTAGGTACCCTCTACCCTTGTAAGACAAAACAAAATGACATGGAAAGGTCACTCCATAGGTGCTGTTTCAACCCAGAACTCAAGGACAATAATATTGTCCTTCATAAAAAATGAAGTACTAAAGGTCCTCTACTGTATATTTCCTCATTCTATTAATAAAAAAATGAGAAATTTCTTCTACCGAATTTTCTATTACGTAGGCAGTGACAGGGAGTGGCGGCGGGGACGGCTAAGGATGTGGAGCATAAGGCCTACATCTTTCGGACAAAGGACATCCCTGTCTATGGAGCGAATAATGGCACGCGACCTGCTTGTACTTCGTTGTCCGGCGAATATATGTGTCGCCGATGAGATTAGGTGGGACTTTAATTGAGACGAAATCACTAATTATAGAACTTACTTTGAGGCGAACAATGATCTTGGAGGTGGTTTGCTTCTGCTCAAGGTGGGTTTTTGAGATTTTTTTTCGCTTTTTAATTTTTGATGTATTTAAAAAGCCATTTTATGACAAAAACCAAACCTTTGGCCACAAATAAACCTCGTGCGATTTCAGTGCTTGTTTTTCTTTAACACGTGGTCTTAGTTCGTTAGGACTGTACTTTGATATGGTCAATGTTTTATTAGTAGTTGGGTCATCATGGGTGGCTAAGTGCGTCGAACTTTGCTGCTGCTAGTCTTATCTTATCATTCACCAATGAGCTTTCTTGATACTCGGAAACTCTATAAAATGGATCAGTAATTTAACAGACGTCCAAGTCCAAAGGTGCCCGAGAGAGAGAGAGAGAGAGAGAGGCATCATTATAGTTCCGATCAAATGGAGCAAAGGTTATTAGAAGCAGCTCGAAAGGGCAATATCCATGATCTAGACGAATTGATCGGCGGCAATGAGCAAATCCTCGAGGAGATGGCTCTCGAAGGAGCTGGTCACACACCGCTGCATGTCGCTTGTGTGGGCGGCCATTTGGATTTCGTCCGAGAGTTCCTGAAGCATATGCCGAAGCTCGCAGAAAAAGTGAACCCGCACGGTTTCAGCCCGCTGCACATTGCGGCAGCTCGTGGTGATGTTGAGATCGCGGAGGAGCTTCTGAATGTGGGTACACACCTTTGCTCCGTGAAGGGACGGGAGAGGAGAATCCCTTTGCATGATGCAGCCGAAAATGGGGAGGTCAATGTCATGGAGAGACTGCTATCCAGGTCGCCTGAGTCTGTCGAAGAGACAACTGCCCTAGAAGAGACCGCGCTTCACCTTGCCGTGAAGAGCAAGCGGTTTGATGCGGTCGTTATGCTGGTGAAGCATCTGAAGCAGCACAATAAGGTGCAGGTGATCAATTGGAAGGACCACAAAGGCAACACCGCCTTGCATCTTGCTACCGTGGGCAAAAATTTTGAGGCAAGTCTCGCGATTCACTTATTTTATGGCACTTTTCTTTGTGCGTTACTTCAGTGAGGCTGTTAATTTGGTGTGCCTACCATATGCAAAAATCTTCTAAGCAAAGGAATTTATTTGATCATCACGGGAATATAGTATCTTAATGTCTGAAA
Organism: Corymbia citriodora subsp. variegata; assembly: GCA_014858505.1. Classification (NCBI taxonomy): domain Eukaryota; kingdom Viridiplantae; phylum Streptophyta; class Magnoliopsida; order Myrtales; family Myrtaceae; genus Corymbia; species Corymbia citriodora. The sequence goes on from CM026414.1 coordinate 17,276,830, forward strand.
ATCAATGAGAGTAAAATAAAGATGGAAAGAATTGCAGGTGCTTAACTTCCTGCTTCGTGGGCATGCTGTGAAGTCTGGGGTCGTGGAGGTGAACGCCTTGAACGACTGTGGCTTGACGCCTCTGGATGTCTCAACTTTCTCGCAAAGGGGAGCAAGAGATAGAGAGATCAGAGAAATTCTAACACTAGCCGGAGCTGTAAGCGGAGGAGGAAGATTAAACTCGCCCGCTTCAAGACCAGTCTTGGGGGATGATGACGATATTGAGAGAGGTAAAGGTCATCAGTCAGATGGGGATTCGAACAAAGGAAAAGAGTCGTTGGGCGAGATACGCAATGACCTACTGGTCGTTGCCGCGCTCATCGCGAGCGCGACCTACCAATCTTTGCTTCAGCCTCCAAGCATTTTAAAAGTTGACGAGGACAACAATGATTCGAAAAAATGGATTCAGACTTACCGCCCGAACCTGGTGTACAACCTCTTCATGGGTGGCAACACATTCGGATTCCTGATGTCAGTCCATATAATCATTTGCCTCACCAAAGCTCTCCCCGTCAACCTGCCACTTATGCTATCCCTGATCGGAATGGTTCTAACTTACTTTTCCTTCACGTTATCCCTATTGATCGAATCACCGCATGATAACCGGACCACCATTGCGCTGAACGTGCTGCCTCATTATAGCAGTTTTTCTTCTACTGATGCAGAGGTCATTGGCAGCAGTTATGCGTATTTTCTTGAAATGGCTTTCTCAATTTCATTGCCTAGGTAATTTGTACAAGCTAGAGCAGAGAAAGGACCGAAATTGTGGTTGTCAATGATGGTATTTCTGTTTCCTTGAGGTTGAGCAAAGGCATGCAAGCCTTTAGCAGTGTTAGAGTTTGTTCGTTGAGGTTAGATGATAGAATGATGCCCTTGATTCTCTGCAGTTAATTGTGTGATGTCCGCAAGTGATCCGTTATATCATATCTTCTTAATAAAATGTGTTGTGAGTTTATATCGTGTTATAACTCCATGAATAGCAATTGAGTTTTTTAGACATGGTCTCACGAGTTCTATTCTAAGTACTCATTTTGTCCTTGCTTCTTTAGATGGATTGGCCATGAAATGAAACATCTTTGGGAGGTTGGGAATGAATTTCATCGTTAGAGAAAGCAAAAGAATTAATGGAGGTTGAGCAAGGAAATATTAAAAAAGAACATAATGATGGTGGCAAAGACGTGTTGACACCTAAATTTGACCGTTTTATTTAAGACTTAGTAGCATTAAATATTAGGGATTAGTCCCCTTTTAAATTAATTAAAATTAAAAAAATCGAAATTAAAAAAAAAAAGAGAAAAAGAGGGGCAGTTGGGTTGGGTTCGGACCCCCGGCCGGCGAGTGGTCGTTGGGATGGTTGATCGACGGATGCGGTGGGTCAGCGGCAGTGTGGATGCCGGTGACAAGATGATCGGAAGGTGGTGAGGCTCGTCACAAAGTGGCGTCGGTCCCCTCGAAGGTTCGGCGAAAGAGGCGCAGAAGCTTGGTGCGCCGGAGGGAAAGTCAGAAGCTGCATGGGGTTTAAGACGATGCATGGGGGTGGAAGGAAATCTGCAGGTAAAAAAGACCAAAAAAAAAAAAAGAAGACAAAAAAAAATTGAAAATAAAATTATATATATATATATATATATATATATATATATATATATATATAAACGAAAATAGAACAAGGATATGGGCTTCATCTTGGGCTTGTGTACGCCGGGCTGGGTTTGTCGCGGGCTGAGATAGCGGAGCCGAGAGCAGGAATCAGAAATGGGCCTTTTCTAAAAAAAAAGAATTTCATGGGTTTTTTTTTATTTCTAGTGATTTAGGCTGGCCCAGTCTTTTGTGGCCCAACCTGGACTGACAAGGTCTAAATCAGGTTAGTAGGGCTGGGTTTCCTAACCCAGTCCAAATTATTTTTTTTTCATAAAAAAAATCCAAAAATTCAGAAAATAATAAAAAATCATTAAAATCATTAAAAAATTCGAAATTTCATGGAAAATTCAGAAACCTAAAAATTTATAAATTTTTTCGAAAAAATCGACAATATCAAAATATTAGAAATTCCAAAAAAAAATCACAAAATCCCAAAAATTCCAAGTTTGTTTAGAGCTCCCTAAAAAGCTCTAAAATAATTCTTGGACAATTTTCTCTTAAAAGGTGTGGGAAAATCGTCAATCTAAGATTGTGTTTAAAATTGAATAAGCTCTTATGGCTTCACCTTAAGGTTTTAATTATCCTTGAATACAATTGCCCTTGATTGCATGCTTATGATGTGATGATTATGGTTCTCCCTTAGTCTAATTAAGGTTGTCATTTATTTATCTAATAATGCTAGGTGCTTATTTTCTCTTGCAATTTATTTAATGTTTCCTCATGATGCTGATTGTTATTTTGATGATTTGCACATCTATATGATCACCTCACATGTTAGTGGTTAAATTTAAAATCAATTCAAACTTCCTGACAAAAGTCTTTTTGAAATAAACAAGATTAGGTACCAAAAGGGCATTAATTAGTTAATTAGTGTAATCAAGTCTCTGACCCTAGATTCTCTGGTTGCGTAGAAAGTGAGGTACGCTCTCATGCCTCACTTGGTTTTTAGCCGACTCAAATAGGCTAGTAGCAACTCTTCATTAGAAAATTTTCATGAACACCTAATATCACGCGGAGTATGGGCTTGGGAGAGCCCAGGTCTAATGAGGGTCCTAGACCCACTCTTTGGATAATACCTCTAAACCTATTTATGTAGATATTTATTTCCCTCACGAGACGGAAAAAATAGGTCGCAACAAGAAGGAAGAAGAAGAAGAAAGAGAACATAAGGAAATAGAAAGAACAAAGGTTTTTCTTTTAAAAATATCTAATTGAGCCAAAATTACACGTCATTAATGAGGCATTGAGGGAGAGAAGTGCATATAGAATTGGCACATTGAACTTTAACAGCAACGTTGGACGGAAAATTAATAAGGGACCAAATTTAGATATAAAAGTGAAAAATGCTGACTTTTTATAAGATCAATAAAATTTGAAGTGAAATTGGGATCCAACCAAACGTTGATACTTTTTAAGTGAATTGGGGCTTTAAAATAGGTGGACTAATAAAATTATAAACAAAAGCACTCAATAACTCCACAAGCTTTTAGAACCTCGAAGGAAATAGACTCTCTATCCTTATATATAAAATAAAATGAGTCTCATGTCACGATTGTATTATGAACTTATCCCATTTTTTTTTTCCTTGCAAAAAGATGGTGCTTAGTTATGAACTCCATCAACCATAGAGAAATGTGCTTTCATAGGTGCCATTCATTCCAGAACTTTAGGAGTACAAAATAAACTTTCACTTAAAATAAATTACTGAAGTCCCTATGGGCAAGCTATGCCATTTCATTGGAGTTCTCGCCGTCCATAGCCACCGTGAATTCCTTTAGTAAATAGATAATAGAGATTTGCTCAATTATGAACTCTTGAACCTTTTTGAGATGTGTTTGGTTTTCGTTGTAGTCCGTGTCGTTTAATAACTACAAATGAGGATTATCATTGCTAGAGACAACAATAGAGAGGTACGGTGTCTCTTTAAATGTTTCACATTTTTTGACAAATATATATATATGAAAATATTTTTTATTAAATTATATTTCAAATAATAAATATCGATTAGTTTTTAAATTATTTAATATTTATGAAACAAACAATGCATAAATCAACCATTATAGTTAACAACATGAATACATATACACCCTATTGCTGCCCCAAATATACGTAAAGCAAAGAAATTATGACATGGGGGTCCCAAAGGAGTTCAATTATTTTTATACCACGATTGCTCAATTCATGCTTCTAACCATATGGTATAAATCAAGTAATATGATAATGACTTGGAGGCAAGCGACGTCATCCTATGGTCATGATTGACGTAATAGTTTTAGTTTGTGAAGACCTTGGCATTGATTTCACTTCTGCCGGTAGGTGACATGGTAGATACTCTTTGCCTTCGTAGGATAAAACGAAACGACATAAAAAGGTAATTCCATAGGCACTGTTTCATTCCATAACTCTAGGACAATAAACTTGCCCTTCAATAAAAATGAAGTACTAAAGTCCCTGTATTGTATATTTCCTCGTTCTACTAATTAAAAAATGAGAAATTTCTTCTACTAAATTTTCTATTATGTAGCCAGTGAGGGAGAGTGGTGGGGATGGCTGAGGAAGCAAAGCGGGAGGCCTGGAGGAATTTTCTTTTGGACAAAGAATGCCCCTGTCCATGGCGCGAATAATGGCAAGCGACATGCCCATGGTTGTCATCTAGCAAATATCCATGTTTCCGATGAGATTGATTAGGGGTTTCAATTGAGACAAAATCACTAATTATAAAGCTTACTTTGAGGCGAACAATGATCTCGGAGGTGCTTTGAGAAAAAAGCTTCTGGTTAAGATGAGCTTTCGAGATTTTTTTTCTTTTATTTTCTGATTATTTAAAAAGCCATTTTATGACCAAGAAACAAACCTTCGGCCACAAACCAACGTCACACGATTCCAATGCTTTCTTTTCTTTGACACGTGGTCCTATATTCGGTTGATCTGTGCTTTGATATTGTCAATATTTTATTGAATATTTGGGCTATCATGAGTGGTTATGTGCGGAGAACTTTAGTGCTGCTAGTCTTATTTCATCATTCACCCGTGATCTTTCTAGATACTCGGAAAACTCTATTAATTGGATCAATAACTTAACAGACGTCCAAGTCCAAAGGTGTCCCGAGAAGAGAGAGAGAGGCCATCACCGTAGTTCGGATCAAATGGAGTGGAGGTTGTTAGAAGCAGCTCGAAAGGGCAATATCCATGAGCTGCACGAATTGATCAGCGGCAATGAGCTCATCCTAGAGGAGATGGATCTCGAAGAATCCAGTCACACGCCGCTGCACGTTGCTTGTGTGGCCAGCCATTCAGATTTTGTCCGAGAGCTCCTGAAGCATATGCCAAAGCTTGCGGAAAAGTGAACGCTGGCGGTTTCAGCCTGCAGCACATTGTGGCAGCTCGAGGTAATGTTGAGATCGCGAGGGAGCTCTTGACGGTGGGTCCACACCTGTGCTCTGTTAAGGGACGGGAGAGACGAATCCCTTTGCATTATGCAGCCATAAAGGGGGAGCTTGATGTCACGAAGCTATTGCTCTTCGCTTTGCCCTAAAGGAGACTGTTATGATACACGTGTGAGTTGTGTTAGAGAAGTAGTCCCACATTAGAGAATTGATGTGGTGTAGAGCAATTAATATATCCCAGTTGGCCCATAACTTATTAGCTTAAGCTTTTGAGTTAAGGTGGGTTCAATTAGATATATTGATGGGCTCGGACTTGGGCTTTCTCTTGGAGATCTCCCCAAGTAAAGATATTTAGACTTCTATTGTGTACTCCCAACAATTGGTATCAGAGCCGATGGTTACAGTTCCCGAGCAAGTAGGATTATGGTGTAACAACGTGGGCTCGTGAGGATGGCCCAAGTGGGCGTTGTGGTGTAACAACGCGGACTAGGATGATGTTGGGCTAGAAGGATATCTAATTTAAGGGGGAGTTGACCTAACCCAACAATTGGTATCATAGCCGATGGTTACAATTCCCGGGCAAGTAGGATTGTGGTGTAACAACGTGGGCCCGTGAGAATGGCCCAGGTGAGCGTTGTGGTGTAACAACGCGGGCTAGGATGATGTTGGGCTAGAAGGATATCTTATTTAAGGGGGAGTTGACCTAACACTGGAGCTCACGTGTGAGTTGTGTTAGAGAAGTAGTCCCACATCGGAAAATTGATGTGGTGTAGAGCAATTAATATATCACAGTTGGCCCATAACTCACTAGCTTAAGCTTTTGAGTTGAACCCTTGGAGATCTCCGCAGGTAAAGATATCTAGACTTCTGCTGTTGGCCCATAGGGCCCAGGTGGGTGTTGTGGTGTAACAACGCGGGCTAGGATGATGTTGAGCTAGAAGGATATCTGATTTAAGGGGGAATTGACCTAACACTAGAGCTCACGTGTGAGTTGTGTTAGAGAAGTAATCCCATATCGGAAAATTGATCTAGTGTAAAGCAATTAATATATCCCAGTTGGCCCATAACTCATTAGCTTAAGCTTTTGAGTTGAACCCTTGGAGATCTCCGCAGGTAAAGATATCTAGACTTCTGTTGTTGACCCATAACTTACTAGCTTAAGTTTTTGAGTTGAACCCTTGAACCCTTGGAGATCTCCCCAGGTAAAGATATCTAGACTTCTGTTACGCGCTCCCAACAGAGACCGCGCTTTGAAGAACAACCGGTTTGATGCGGTGGTTGTGTTGGTAGATCATCTGAAGCAGCAGAGGAAGGGGCAGGTGATCAATCAAAAAGACCACAAAGGCAACACTGCCTTGCATCTTGCTGCAGGTGGCAAAAATTTCGAGGCAAGTCTTGCGGTTCCCTTATTTTATTTGATCATCACTGGAATATAAAATGTCTCGTCTATACAAAAGAAAATTCTGTAGCATCTTAATGTCTGAAAATCAATGAGAATAAAACGAAGATGAGAAAGAGTTGCAGGTGCTTAGCTTCCTGCTTTATGGGCGTACTGTGAAGTCCGAGGTCGTGGATGTGAACGCCTTGAACGAGCGTGGCTTGACACCTCTGGATGTCTCAACTCTCTCGCGAAGGGAAGCAGGAGATAGAGAGATCAGAGAAATTCTCATTCAAGCAAGAGCCAGACACGGAAGACGATCAAGATCAGTCTCAGCGGCGGAGGACAATGACATCAAGGGAGGTAACAGTCATCAATCAGCTGGGGAAGAACCATTCAAAGATGCTCCTCCATCTTTACCGCGTTTGCGATCAAAAGATTCAAAGGTAAAGAATGAGTCGTTTGCTGACATCCACAACGCCTTGTTGGTGGTCACCGCCCTCATCGCGAGCGCAACCTACCAATCTGTCCTTCAACCACCAAAAATAATAGAAGTTGACCAAAACAAACCACACGATCAGCCGCCAAATATAGTAGAAGGGCTTCACCAAAACAAATCAAACGATCCTAATTCCGAGAAATCCTTGACTAAATATTATGGTGGGGGCTTGGTGTACAGTCTCTTCCTAGGCGGCAACACATTAGGATTCGTGGTGTCGATCCAAATGATCATTTGCCTCACCAGAGATATCTCCGTTGGCAACAAGCTGCCAGTTAAGCCGCCGCTTAGGCTATCCCTAGTGGCCATGCTTCTAACTTACTTCTGCTTCACGTTATCCCTGCTATTCTCAACAATGGGTAAAAAAAGTCCATCTAGGAAATTTCTACGCCTATTGCCACTCATGATATCATTCATTCTTCTACTGACACAGAGGTGGTTGGCAGCTGCTGTAAATTTTTTTCTTGGAACGGCTTTTTAAATTTCCCCTTCTAGGTAATATGTATGATCTAGAGGATAAGGACTCAGAAAATAATGACCAAACTCATGGTTGTTAATGATGATGTTTTTTCTTTCCTTGAGGTTGAGCTAAGACATGCAATCCTTTAGCAGTATATCATTGGAGTTTGTTCGATAAGGTCAAGAGTTAGATCGATGTCCTTGATTCCCTACAGTTGATTGTGTGATATTTACTAGTGATCAGTTGTATTGTGTCTCCCTAATAAAATGTGTTAGTGAGTTTATTTCACGTTTTGTAACTTCATGGATAGCGGTCGAGATTATGAGATGAGGTTGTGCAAGTTCGATTCTCATTACTCATCTCGTCATTGCTTCTTCAAATCGATTGGCCGTGAAGTAAAACATTTTTGTGAGGTTGAGTATGAATTTCTCCATTAGAATAGGAGGAAGAATTAATGGAGGTCCAACAAGGACATAGAAAAAAGAAATTAATGGAGGTGGCAAGGAAGGAAGAAGAAGAAAACGAACATAAGGAAATAGAAAAAAATGAAGGCTTTTCTTTTACAAATACCTTATTGAGCTAAAATTTCACGTCGTCGATGACGAGTTGAGAGAGAAGTGCATATGGAATTGGCACATTGAACTTTAATGGCAACATTGGAGAGAGAGTTAACTGGGGGTAGATTCCGATAAAAAAGTGAAAGATTGATGATACTTTATAGGATTAAAAAAGTTCGAAATAGAATTGGGATTCAATCGAAAATTAATGCTTTTTAAGTGAATTGGGGCTTTAAAATAGGTAGAATAGTAAGCTTATAAACAAAAACACCCAATAACTCCACGAGCTTTTTAAACCTCAAAGAAAATAGACACTGTCTCTATAATGTAATATAAAATGCGTCTCACGTTACGATTGCATATGAACTTAACTCATTTTGTTTTTACTCACAAAAAGACAATGCTTAGTTATGAACTCCTTCAACTATAGAGAAAGGTGTTGTCATAAGTGTTGTTCATTTCAGAACTTTTGGAGTACAAAATTAACTTTCACTAAAAATGAACTACCAAAGTCCCATATATATATACTCGTCATACTAAATTTTTAAAAAATAATGAGAAATTTCTTTTGTTGAATTATTACTGACACATAAATTTTGACTAAGTATTTAAATTTTCATTGCCTAGTACATTAGGGACTAATTTGGCCCTAACAAAAAGGATTTTTTGCATCACCTAAGTATTAATATTTTTTTTATTTTCCCCTATTCTTGGATTAACAAATAAAAAAGCTTAGGGCTGGGCGTGAACCCAGCCCCTGTTCTTTTTCCCCCCACCACGGGGGCCTAAGCCCATCCAGTCTTCCTTTCCACTCGGGCCCAGGGCCTGGCCCTTTCTTTTTCTCTTATGGCCCCACCCCATCCTTCATCTTCTTCTTCCTCCTCCCTCCTTCTTTGTAGCTTGCTCAAGGATGACGACGCGCGGAGGACGACGACGCCTGTGGAGCAAAGGGTTGGCCAGCGCAAAGACTGGCGGGAGATCCGGACGGAAGGTATGCGCCTTCTACGGGGCGAACAGCTGACGGGACGCCAGTTCAGCCAAAGGAAGGCCGGTCGACACACCAAAGACCAGAGATTGAAGCTCCTCCGTCAACCAGCCTCCTGGGCCTATGAATAAAGGGGCGAGTCGAGCTCATAAAGGGGGGCCAACAGGAGGACGAAGCCATGGAGGGGTGGACGAGAGAACAAAGCGTCCTTTGGAGAGACTTCCGAAGGCCAGATCTAAAAGGGGGGTCGAGCGAAAAAGAGATCCGAGAGAGCAAGAGTCACGAGGGTGAGACCAGAGAGCAAAGGAGCTGCTCGGTCGAGTCCCGCCACCGTGTGCGACGCTAGTTGCGCCCGACGCCGTTGCTGTTCAACTACCAACGACGCCACCTGCTGGCGTCGTTTCCGTGAGAGAGAGAGAGAGAGAGTGTAGAGGAGAGAAGAAACTGAGAAAGAGAGAGATCTGAGAGAGTAGAGGAGAAGCAAATCTGAGTTAAGAGAGAGCCAAGGGGCGGCAAGCCCGGTGGAGGAAGAGATCTGAGGAAGGTGAGAAAAATCGGAAGAGAGAGTCGCTGGTTGAGCCCCCCGTCGTCAGTCAGGCAACACGGGACTGGCCCCTGTCACCACACTGATCCGACACCACCACCGTTCAACCAGCGACGACGAGGCCTGCCGTTGGCTAGCACCGCTGCCGTCCCCACCCGCGTCCGTAGTCGTCCTAACCCATGATAACCCCGCCACTCACGGGTCTCGACCGTCGTCGTCCTTGGTGCCACTTCGTCGTCCCGTCGGCTGATCTCGCGAAGATCGCTACTGCTCGTCGTGGTCAGGCCAAGACATGCTCGACCATCCCTCATCAACGTCGTGCATGGACTGCGAAAGAGAGGGGAAACGCGGGTCAGGTCATGACCGGGTCAGGCGCAAGGAGCCGGTGGACCCGCTAGGGTTTAGTTTTATGGGCTATGGGCTAAGATGAACATGGCCTATTGGGCTAGTCCTGTTTTCTTGGGCCGGACTTTTTTGGCTTGACTATTTCTTTTATTTTCAGGTACATCCCCTGGGTCGAGCTAACCGAGCCTATTAGTCGGACTCAGCCCAACTGAGGAGCTTAAGGCTCCGAAGCTCAGGCCTTGTGCTGAGCTGAACCTGACCCGGGTTAGACCAAGAGACCCGACCCAAGTCCGATCGGTTTATTATAATAATAATAATAATAATAATAATAATAATAATAATAATAATAATAATAATAATAATAATATATTATTGTTATAAAAATATTTTCAAAAATAATTAAAAAAAATGTTTCATATTTTCCAGAAAAATCAGAAAAGGCCAAAAAAAGACACTTTTCTCCATAAATGCATGAAAAATCCTTTAAAAATTTAAAAATATCAAATTTGAGGGTTTAAATAAGATTAGATACCGGAAGGGTATTGATAATTAACTAGTGTAATCAAGCTTTTAATCCTAGTTTTTCTGGTTGTGTAGAAATAAAATGTTTCTCCTAATATTTTATTTGGATTTCTAATCGATCTATGCAAAATCGATTAGTGGCGATTCCTATTTAAATGAAATTGAATTGTAGGTTAAAAATTCGAATCTTAATCCATGAATTGGTGAACTTAGAAGAGCCCTCGCTAAGCCTTAATAATAAAGCATTAATTGAGCCATTAGCCTCCGGATCGCAAAGGTCACGACAATTATCTATTACTAGAATGTGATAAGATTAGGATTGGCAATATAACATGATTAATGAAACAAAATGATGAAAAGATATATTATGTCCGATCACCTATATGATGTGATGAGAAGGAAATTTTTGTATAGGACAATAATTTCAACATATCTTAATCCGTAAGAAGTCGGAGTTTGAAATTATCACAAAAAGCCAAATGTCCTTATAGTTCTGTTGAGGGTGGCCAACCTGCCAAGTTGCCCAAGTATGAGCTTCCCCAAGTATGAGGAGGCGGTGGTGACCGAGAAGTCTGATGCAGTGGTGTAGCTGGAACGGATGGCGGAGAAGAAGCCAAGGTCTGAGAAGAAGCTCCCGAAGGAGGGGCCGGCGACAAGAAGAAGAGAGTGAAGAGGAGCGTCCAGACGTATGAGATGTCGTGCAAGGCCATGGGCATCATGAACAGCTTCATCAACTGCATCATTGATAAGCCGGGGGAAGTCATAGCTCGCGCGCTACAACAAGATTCCGACCATCACCTCCTGAGAAATCTGTATGGCCGTCCAGCTCATGTCCCTGGTGAGCTTGCCAAGCACGCCGTGTCGGGGGGCACTTTTGATTTGGGCGATTTCTTAGGTAAGCAAAATGGGAGGGGATTGCAGAATCGAGAGGCTCCAATGAAATTTGTGTTGTCTCACATCAGCAGGAAGAGAGAGAATTAAGCTGGAAAGGGAAAGAGGGAGAAAGTGAGGGAGAGGAGAGCCGGACAACGAGCGTGCGGAGATAGAGGAAGAGAGAGAACGTAGCGGAAAAGGGTAGAGTGAGAAAAGTAAGTGAGGGGAGAGCATTAGTCAATTAGTGAACAGTGAGAGTGAGGGAAGGGGAAAACAAAACGAAATTGAAGTCCGATCTGATCCGAAGCAAACTGAAATATCAAACAAACCAAATTCCTTTATTAAGTATTCGAACCGACCCGAAAATTGATGAAGAGTAAAATGGACTAACGGCATAAGCATTCCCATCTTTTGACAATCATTTATGAATTTGCAATTAGTTCCAACAAGATTTGATTTAAGAATCGTTAAATTGGATGTGCATGGTATCACACAATGCAAAAGGAAAGCATCAAAAAAGTTATAAATTTATTATATTGATACTGATTTAATCTTAAAATTTTTGATTGAATCACTTTTTCAAATTGACATAAATTGAATCCGTTTAATCAATTTACCTTGGAAATTACTAGCATAAATACCAATGATTTATGTAACATGATTAATACTAACATGAATAATTTTTTAAATATTTGAATATTTTTTGAATATTTGTTAATCTCTTTAAAAAATTTCTCTCTTTCTCCCTTCTCTTTCTTTTAGCCTATGGGTGGTACTCAACCATCGTCGACTCTCAACTATAAGCAAGGGCCACCCTCACCAACTCTAGCAAGGGCTTAACCCTCACAACCTAGGTGAAAGGTCACCCTCGCCAAAGTTGACAAGGGCATCACTAGCCATGGCTGAGTACTACCCATAGGCAAAGGAAACGAAAGGAAAAAAGAGAAAAATTTAACAAAATTAGAAAAAAGCTTTTAAAAATAAAATAAAATAACTTATCTACATAGTACTAGTCATGTCATGTACAATAACTAATATTTATGTTAATGATTTTTAGTCTAAATGAGTTAGATAGACTAAATTTGTACCAATATGAAAATGTTATAGCTAAATAAGTTCTTTTGAAAATTTTAAAATCAAATTGATATCTATAAAATATATTTAAAACTTTTTTTGTACTTTTCCTCAATGCAAAAAATTTGCCCAAATTTTCAATGAGAAAAAAGAAGAAGACGCAATCTAATCCAAAACAAAGCAAGGATAAAAAGTTAACCCATTTGGTCAATTTGTAATAAAGAGAAGCCAATATCGGACTTGGAAAAGTCTAAGGAAAAAAACAATTGAAACAGTAATAACTAATTCCATTCAAACTCAGCTCAGCCTAGAAAACAAGGGAGTCGCAAAAGTCTAAAAATGTGAAAATATTTTAATTTGGCTAATGCAAATATAAAATCAATGCCCTAACATGTATACAATATGCATTCTAAATTAAATTATATAAACGTTGGATCAAATACAAAAAGCTATATTACTGCCCTATATATCTATAAATCAAAGAATCAAGAAATGGCGTTCCAAGGCAGTTCATCAATTTCTATAAAGTGGCTTTTAATTCGGTGCTTCCAACTAAGGGGAAATTTACTATATGAAGTCGGGTTTGAAGAAGTCGCTTTAGAATTTCTACAATGACAAGTGACGACATGTTAAGGTTATGACTATGACGCAGTAGTCACATGTTTCAAAGACTAAGACATCGACTTTACTTCCATAGACAGAAGCGACAGGTTTGACGAGGAAAATCCTCTAAAAGATTTAACGTACTTTCTATGATCATTTGAAGATGGAAAAAGTAAAAGGGGGGCACCCAAGTCAGTCGGTGCCCCGGAAAAGCTGAGAAAAAGCAAAAGCAGAAAAGTACAAAATGAGAGGAACGCAGATAAACTCATCTTTCTTCTGCAGTGACTCGAGTAATTGACGAATCACATCACATTATTACGAATTTTCCCCTTTCCCATGGTGTGGGACCATTTTTCTTATTTCATCATTCACCAATGAGCTTCTTGATACTCGGAAATCTCTATAAAATGGATCTATAATTTAACAGACGCCCGAGTCCAAAGGTATCCCAAGAAAAGAGAGAGGGAGGCCATCATTATAGTTCCGATCAAATGGAGCGAAGGTTGTTAGAAGTAGCTCGAAAGGGCAATATCGGCAATGGTGCGTAGCTAGCAGGAGGAGGGGGCGATGGCAGTAGAGGGGGGATGAGTGGCTGGCTACTAGTGGTGACAGGGGATGGGGATCGTGATGCTAGCGACCGCCGGGGGGGGGGAGCGGATGGCAATGGTAGCGGTAGCCAATGGCCAGTGGGGGGAGCAGGCGACAATGGCAACAATGGTGGGTAGCTATGACTAGAGTGGGTGGATGGTTAGGAGTTAAGGAAAGATTTCTTCGAGTGAAAAGTTAAAAAAAAGAAATAATTTTTAATTTTTATTTCAAAAATAGAAAAGTAAAAATTCTTTACTTCTGGTCTATATTCCATACCTGTTTCTAGAGTAAAAATCTATTCGAAAAATAGAAAAATAAAATTGTTTTATCAAACGGATTTTTATTCCAAAAATAAGTTTGGAATAAAAAAATAATTCTAAAACAGAAATAGAATGGTTATTATTCGCGCTCTAAAGAGCTACCTAAGTACATAGACAAACTAATACAAGAGGAACTCTCGCTTGCTGTTTGCCTCAATATGTTGGCGATTTGTCACTATAACCAAGAGCAAATGTCGACAGGAAGCCGAAAGTCAACTCACTAGCTTTTCTTCATCTATTAAAATTTGTAGCGAGGTATAGTGATCATTGTGATAATCCTCAAGATCACCCAATCACTCCACAAGCTTTTCGGAGTTCGAAGGAGATAGATACTGTATTCTTGTAATATAAAATAAAATGAGTCTCACGTCATTATACCATGTAAACCTAGCTCATGAATTATTTTTTTTGGGTGTCAAAAGAATGACACTTTGTTATGAATGGATAGTACATTAAAAGTATCATAACTTTCGTACGACGCTCATTTTGATACAAAAACTTTTTTTCGCTCACTTGAGTGCCAAATGGAAGTAAAATCATTCACTTGAGTGCCATTTTATCAAAAAAGCTGACGTGGCTGCCGAAATGTTGACATGGCAGCTGGAAAACAATATTTTAATATTTTAATAATTTTTATGAATTTTTTCCTTTTTTATATTTTTTTTAAAAGCCGGTGAGGGCCATCGTTGACCCTTGCCAACTGCCGAACTCTCACCCAGATTGGGTGAGGGCCCCCTTGCTGTCAGTCGCGAAGGCCTTGGGTGAGGCTAGCAAGGCTGTCGAAAGCCCTAGGTGAGGCCGTCGACGACCTCACCCGTGGCGGCAATGGCGAAGGCCAGGTGGCCCTTGCCCAGATCTGGCCTTGGGCAAGGCCACAATGGCCCTTGATAGTTGCGGAGATGCCGCGAAGGCCTCACCCAAGGTCTTCACAACCAACGGCAAGGGCCCCCTCACCCAATTTGGGCAAGAGTTCAGCGGCCGATGAGGTTCAATAGTGGCCCTTGCCGGCCCTAAAAAAAAAAAGAAAAAAATTCAAAAAAATTAATTAAAATATTAAAATATTATTTTCCAGCTGCCATGTCAACATCCCAGCAGCCACATCAGCTTTTTCCGGCGAAGTGGCACTCAAGCGAACAATTTTATTCCGATTTGATACTCAAGTGAGCGAAAAAAAAAAGTTTTAGCATCAAAGTGAGCGCTGTACAAAAGTATTTGCACTCCTAGTGTCCCAACCCTTTGTTATGAACTCCATTAACAATAGAGAAAGATACTTTCATAGGCTTTTCACTGAAAATGTACTACTACCTCCCTATAATATATATCTCGTTATTCAACTAATAAGGAAAAGAGAAAATTCTTTTATTGAATTATCTATTACTAAAACGTGAGGTGATTAGGAACTTTATATAATCAATGAAACAAAAGGACGAAAAGATATATGAAGAATCCTAGGTGACCCATCACCTATTTGATGAGATGAGAAGAGAAGAAATTTTTTATAAAAGACAATAATTCTACCTAGCTAATGCTTAAGAATTCAAAGTTTGACTTGTTATAAAAAGCTAGATGGCATTTTCTTCTCATGTTTTATATACATTTCACTTTGTTTGTTTTCCAGAATTCAACTCATTCATATCTCTTCTACACCCAATTTTCATGCGCAACGAATTGTAAAGTTATCTTTTATGACCTATCATCGAGGTGTTTGGCCTACAAATAAAGAGGTTAGTTGTCTTTCCTTAGGTCAGCAATTTGATTCAAATCACAAACGGATCTCTAAACAACTCATTACGCCTAATTACAACATATCTCATGCTGAGAGACTTTTCAACTGCTAGTATCTTAGTGGGGTTCAAGTCGTGGATAGAATAAAATAATTATGGCTTAGTACGAACATTAGATAATAACTGTGAAATTAGTTATCGCCATGGAGGGCGATCATTCAAAGAAGTCATATTATAATTACATTGTGGCAAGTGACGACATCCTACAATCTTGACTCTAAGGTAAAAGACGAAGTTTTGAAAGACCATAACATTAACTTTTTTTTTACTCAAAAAAGAAAAATGATGAAAAAAGGCATTGCCTTTATGAAATATGACGTTGGTCAATTATAAACAGCAGTGTATGCCAAAAAAATAGCTAAACAAAAAATAAACTTATAAACAAGACAAGTCAATAGGAGTAGATCTACTCTATCCCTACAAAATGAACTAAAATGAGTCACGTTATGGTAGTAGGTGAACCAAGCTCATGGGAGGAGTCATATAATTGTCTTATATGACCTATCACCGAGGTGTTTGGCCTACAAACAAAGAGGTTAGTTGTCTTACCCTAGATCACGAGTTTGATATACTATGAACAAATTACTGAACAGTTCGTTGTGCCTAGTTACTATATTTTTGGTGTTGAGAAACTATCAAACCATTAGCATGTCAGGAGTTATAGTAATAGGCTCGCCAAATCTAAACGATGAGATCACAGACGGCGTGAAATAACTATAGTTCAATATGAAAATTCCATAAGATTAGTGACGGCGGGAGGCCTACTGGTTCTAGTTGCTGCTCCTTGGTCTTTTATTTTATTTGAAAAAAGTTATTTTACATGACCCATTTATTAGTTTTCTTTCTGCCTGACGATCTCAATGGCTGGGCAGCGTGCTTTCAAACCAAACCATAGCACTAAAGAAACAATAGATCTGCATTTGATCGGGTGAGACTGCCCATATAAAGAAAGAGAAAATGCAACCGGAAAAGATTTCAAGCAAAGATAAACCGAATTGCATGCATAGGTTATTTAGAAAAATTGCATTCACTCACCACAAATTTGAATCACAAGTCTAATTTTACGGCATAACTTCTTTATTGGGAAAAAAGACACCACAAGTGCCATAATTTTCATACAGCATATAATTGAATGCCACAACTTTTTTCGATCACTTGAATGCCACAATATATATATGGCACTTATTTGAATGTCATCATTTTTTTTCCGGATCAATTGAATACAATATAGCTTTTTATTTGCTTACTTGAGTGCTACAGATTCTTTTTAAAACATTCGCTCACTACAAACTTGAATTATAAGTCAAATTTTTTGGCACAACATTCTTTAATACCATAAGAAATTGAAAAGATAGATATTTTTCAAACGATTGGCCAAAACCAATGACGCCCGAAGTTGATGATGCAGGTCCTCTCTCTCTCTCTCTCTCTCTCTCTCTCTCTCTCTCTCTCTCTCTCTCTGGTCTTTCTAGTCTTTTCTCAACAATTAGTCAACCGATGGATATGCATATGCACTTGTATGTCCAAGTTATTTCAACGAGTCCCCAGAAGAGGCCTTTGCCTGATCAGGAAATTTCCCCCATAAAAAAGCAATGGTGCCTGCAATGAGGTGCAAACTGCACTGTGCACATCCTCCATATGTTTCGTAGGGCATATATCCACATATTCACACCTAAAATGGAGCAAAGATTGTTAGAAGCAGCTCAAAAGGGTAACATCGACGAGCTGAATGACTTGATCAAAAGCAATGGGCTCATCCTCGAGGAGATGGCTCTCAAAGGAGCCAGTAGCACACCGTTGCATGTCGCTTGTGTGGCCGGCCATTTGGATTTCACCCGAGAACTCCTGAAGTTGATGCCAAAGTTCGCAGAAAAAGTGAATGTGGATGGTTTCAGTTCATTGCACATCGCGGCAGCTCGAGGTGATCTTGAGATTGCAAGGGAGCTCTTGAGATTGGATCAACGCCTCTGCTTTGTGAAGGGAAGAGAGAGAAGAATTCCTTTGCATTATGCCGTCATAAACGGGGAGCTCCATGTCATGAAGTTACTGCTCTCCACTTCGCCTGAATCTGTCGTAGAGAGAACCGCCCGAGAGGAGACGGCTCTTCACCTTGCCATGAAGAGCAACCGCTTTGATGCGGTCGTTGTGTTGATGGAGCACCTGAAGCAGAACGAGAAGGAGCAGGTGATCAATTGGAAGGATCACAAAGGCAACACCGTCTTGCATCTTGCTGCTGCTGTCAAAAATTTCGAGGCAAGTCACTCGTTTCCCTTATCTTATTACACTTTTATTTGTGCATTATTTTGGGGAGGGTGTTAATTTGGTGTCCCTACAATATACAAAGATCTTCTAAGCGAATGAATGTATTTGATCTATGCAAAAAGAATTGCTGTTTTATCTTAATGTCTGAAAATCAATGAGGATAAAACAAAGGTGGGAAAGAGTTGCAGGTCGTTGACTTCATGCTTAAGTACGAGGTTGTGGAAGTGAACGCCTCGAACGGGAGTGGCTTGACGCCTCTAGATCTCTCAACTCTCTCCCAGAGGGGAGCAGCAGGAGATAGAGAGATCATAGAAATTCTCACCCAAGCCGGAGCCATGCACGGAAGAGGAAGATCAAACTCACCTACTTCAAGACCAGTCTCGGCGGACGACAGTGATATCAAGGGAGCTGACAATCATCGATCAGATGAGGAGACAGTCACAAATTCTCCTCTATCATTATCACGTTCGACATGGACAAATATGAACAAAGAAAAGGAGTCGTTGAGCGACATACGCAACGCCCTGCTTGTCGTCGCCACACTCATTGTGAGTGCGACCTACCAATCTGTGCTTCAGCCTCCACGCTTTTGGTCAAATGTCGACCCTAATTCCATTAAAGGCTCCTTCACGCCTCCTATTTTTTTGTCTTCTCAAGCTGTGGACGTTGTATACACCGTCTTCATGACCGGCAATACATTTGGATTCTTCGTGTCAGTCAAGATGATCGTTCGCCTCACCAGAGATCTCCCCTGTAAGCTGCCACTGAGACTCTCCTTGGCCGCAATGGTTCAAACCTACATTTGCTTCATGCCGTTCATGCCGTTCACGTCAATGAACAAAGAGTTACCTCTGTTAACCGCGGTAATGTTGAGCGTGTTGCCACTCATCATATCAGTTCTTCTGCTGCTGATACAGAAGTGGTTGGCGCAAGCTATAGATTTCTCCCTGGAAGGACTTTTTAGGCATAACCTCACAAGCGATATGTATAGACTTAAGCATCCAACTACTCGCTGTTAATGATGGTATCTCTCCTTCCTCGAGGTTGAGCTACTAAATGCAAACCTTTAGCAGTCGAGTGGAGTTTGCTCGACAAGGTCAGAAATTGATGTGATTTTCCTAATAAAATGTGTCGTGTTTATATCACCCTGGTAATTTCAATAGCAGTCGAGATTTCAAGATGACTTTTTTTTGTCTCAAAAAAAACCCTAAACTTTTACTTTAGTCCCAAATCTACCTTCCGTCAAAAATCACCGTTAACTCCTTTGACGGCCCAAAACATGACGTGGAAAAAAATCCACAAAATCCTACTTTTCCCTTTTTTTTTTTATTAAATGGAGGAAGCCGGCGAGGGTCGCCTGGGCGGCCCTTGCCGGCGTTGGGTGCCCAGGTGACCCTCGCCGGCGTCGGGCGAGGGCGGCCCAAGCCTAGGCGACCCTCACCGACGTCGGGCAAGGGCTGCCCAAGCCAAATCCGGCTTGGGCGGCCCTCGTCCGATCTGGCCTGGGTGGCCCTCGTCCAATCTGGCCTGAATGGCCCTCGCCCGACGCCGACGAGGGCCACAAGATTTGGCTAAGGGCCACCCTCGCCAGATCTGGCTTGGGCGGCCCTCACCCTCACCGGATCTGGTGAGGGCGACCTTCGCCTGAGTCGGGCGAGGGCACCCTCGCCCAGCGAGGCTCGGGCGGCCCTCGTCGACGTCAGGCGACCCTCGCAGACATCGAGCGGCCCTCGCCGACGTCGGGCGAGGGCCACCCAAGCCAGATCGGGCAAGGGCGACCCTCACAAGGCGGCCCTCGCCAGCGTCGGGCGAGGGCCGCCCTCGCTTGACTCCGACGCCGACGAGGCCACGTCAAAGGAGGTAACGGTGATTTTTCACGGAAGATAGATTTGGGACTAAAGTAAAAGTTGAGGATTTTTTTCGAGACAAAAAAAAAGTTTGGGGTATTTTTGGGACTAAAGCCATAGTTGAGAAATTGATGTGATTTTCCTAATAAAATGTGTCGTGTTTATATCACCCTGGTAATTTCAATAGCAGTCGAGATTTCAAGATGAGATCTAAGTAGTCCTTTGGTCTCGCTTCTCCAAGTGATTGATGGCCATCAAGAGAACATCTTTGTGAGGTTGAGAATTTGTCCGCGAGAACAGGTGAAAGAAATAGTGCTAATACCTATGGGCTCTCACAAAACTAATGGGGATCGATACGTGACAAGCCGTGAGCATGGAATCGGAACAAAAGCGCAGGATATGCAAACTTAGTCGGATCAAACCGAATGGTACTGATAGTAATTCAAATGATATCAAAAGATCATTACTGCATAGTAAAGGCAGTTTTAAGCAGATAACAAGAGAATAACTATTTGAGAACGTTGAGATCTAATTTTAGAACGCCAACTCAAGAATAGTCTTTTGATTCGGTCTCATTTGACATACAATGACAATGAAGGGTTATAGAGACATAAAGACGAAACCCATTGTAAAAAATTACTAGAGAAGGGAATATTTTTTCGTAATACTTGTATGGAAGGGACATCTTTTTCAGTTTTAAGAAAGGTCTTATATACCGAACTAATACACATTTCAATTGAAATTAGGATCCGTGTACACACATCTTTCCATGGCACCGATACTAAGTACTTTATCGTTTGGGGCTTTAGTCAGTCTTTTGATAGAGATTAATCCTTTATTTCCAGATGTGTTGCCGTTCTGTTTCTTTTTTTTCTTTTTTTCTTTTTTAACTTTAGATGTGAAGACATGAAGAATCTTGTTTTCTTATATTTCCTTATTTTCTTTTCCCCCTTCTACGTTCCTTGCAACCTCCATTTATGGATGTGGAGCTGCCCGAGCTCAAATCTGTATCGATGATTTTCATCTTAACTTTCTACTTCGCCTTTTAACTTAGCTCCTATTCAATCTCACCAGTTGATTCCTTAATTTCACATGAGATGGGACGATGAGTTACATTGATAATAGATCTAAATGTGCCCTTTGGGAACAAAGAACTCAAAAGCCACAACTTCACGTTACATCTCTGTTCTACATATCGACAACCAAAGTGAGTTTAGCTTCACTTGACCACATCCACTACATATTTCTCCAGTTTGCTCAGGTTCCTTCGGTCCTTATAATCAGTTTGCTCAGTTTATGATGCACAAATGCAGGCTCTTAATGATGAAAGGGAAAGAACAGCAGCATGGATGACCTTGTGTATGATGTTGACTCCTCACTGCAATCTCATCGAGCCACTGACCTAGGCCTTTTTTCTATTTTTTATTATATTTTCTACACAAGAGATCCAGGCTTGAAATACCTAGGGTAAGGCGAATTATTGGCATAGGTCCTTGGATGGGGTTGATTGGATTGAGAAAGCACTGTAGACTCCACGGGGACTCATAGCTCGATGCGTACTGCCAAAGAGTGAGTAACAAGTGGAAGGACTATGGATAGCAAGTAAGATATGGATGTTAGTTGGCATTCCAGGCTAGGAGAAAGAGTAGTCTTTGGCTATCCTTCTTTTGAGAGTTGGTTCTGGAATCATTGATAATAGTCACTCCTCGATTTTCAAAATCTAGTCTCTCATTCCATTTAATAGGCAAATCTCTTTGTATTGTACATATATCTCCTTTGATTATCCATATCTTTTATTAATTCTAATTGATTATACATAAATATAATAATATCTTGTTAACTTGGTTAGTCACCTTCTATAGCCTATAAATACACTGATATAGTCTTCATTATGGAACATACAGAAATAGTCTTGTGTTAGAAATTCCCTTAGATTTTTCTGTAAATTACAGTTATCGACAAGCTCCTGGGTGTAATCTTGTGGTAGTTAAGAATAGTGGCTAATATAAAATAAAATAAAAAGAATATTGGCTAATAAATTGTCCAGTATGCAAATTGAAGCAAGTATCTCTAACACAAGAAGATGAATCAAGTCCTGGGTCGAGACTGAAAAGGCATGGGTGTTTTCTCATATACAGTAGAGACCAACTAGCAACACCAAAGTTCCATGCACATTACCACCTGGCACTCGTAATAGCCCACTATTCATTTAAAATTCCTATGTCTTGTCCCATTGTTGCGGCATTTGCCGAGAATCCCCACATATTCTTACATACCATAATGAAAATACTAACAATGTCTAAGAACGACATCATTTTTTTTTTTGGAAAAATGACTTAAATAATCCCTAAATTTCAATCCAATATGTAATGCAATAACTAAATTTTTTATTTTATTTAATGTGGTTCCTAAAATTTTGATACATATTTAATTGAGTCCCTAGACTATGTGAAAATTTTCAATGTACCAAAATTGAACAAATTAAAAGTTTATGAATGATATTATACGTTGGGATAAATTTCATGAATCATATTAAATAAACTAAAAGTTCAACAGTCACATGGCACACTCTAGAGCTATTTATATCATTGTCCATTTTTGAGGGTTTTTTTATTGTCTTTAAAACATTATAAATCAAAACTTGCGAAATTGTTAAGGAACCCTTTGTAGCGGGCCATTTTTCTCACAATACCCTCGCGGTGGTGTCTATTTCAAAATAACACTTGAAGTTGGTGACCTCGTCCTCGATTGACCATTCAGTCCTCGACGGCACAAATCCTCGTTGAATGACGACCACGTGCGCGTCGCATGCCATCATTCGCACGATGGATGGGGGGCATCCTCGTCCGAAAGAAAGTGTCTCCAGGCCTCCCACTTCTCTTTGTCAGCCACAACTACATATCAGAAAATTCAATAAAAGAATTTTCTCATTTTATTTATTTGTAACACACACAGACCCTCCAAGGAACATCTGGTGTGGGAATGAGGTGGAGAAGAGTTGCTAGCGCTCAGCTCTTCTTAGTGTGAATTTGGGGAAAGAAAAAAAATCCCCTGGCAATTGGGAATGCGAGGCATGTAAATACTGTGTTTTATGAGAAAATTAGCCTAGTTGAGTACTATCATTGGAGAAATTATCGCAGGTGACTCTCATAAGTGACATCACCCATTATTATAGGGATTTTAGTAGTTCATTATTTTAGTAAAATTTAATTTTATAGTCCTAAAAGTTCTTGAATGAACAGCACCAATAAAAATACCTTCATATTGTTGACGGAGTTCATGACAAAGCCCCATCTTTTGTGAGCAAAACAACTAATTCACGTGCTAGGTTTCACCTACTACCCAACGTGACTTGTGTTTTGTCTTTAGGGACAGAACATCCATCCCTCCAAGATCTGACAAGCTCATACAGTTATTAGATTGGTCAGGCAATAATGCCTACATCCGTCCCTCCTAGATCTGACAAGCTCATACAGTTATTAGATTGGTTAGGCAATAATGCCTCTTCCAACGATGGAAGCCTTTGGTCTTGAAACCCGTGACTCTTACGTGATAATCTAAGTAACACCGATATGAATACGTGATACGCTGTATGATACAACATGATATGTCGACATATTATTTTTCAAAAAAATAAAAAATTAAAACATGTTATTTATTAAATATATATTTTAATATATTCATGATAAATTATTATTATTATGATTATTTCAATTGAATTAATTTGATTCAAATTTAGAAATAAATAAATAATAAAAAAGAGTTTAATGAATTGATACTAAAAACATTAATTCACCATTTGTTAATATCATTTATTATTTTAATTTAACAAATTCAACTCAATTTCAATAATTCATAAAATTTGGAGGAAAAAAATAAATAATCCACATTCGAAACTCTTGTGTCAAAGCATATTGGAAGAAAAGAGGAAAAAATGAACTTGAGTGAATGAATTGCTTGTCACAGCAAGCGAGAGTCAGAATAGAAGAGAAGAGAATATTAGGTTTTTCATTTTTCCTCATTTATTATTTATATTATTTTTTATTTATTTACATATTTACTTTTTGATCTATTATTTATTGAAAATTTTTAAAATTGACTTATGCATGTCAAAATTACAACTTACAATTCCGAAATGAGTGTCGAATAAAGTTGATCAAGTTTTGGATTTTCCCACATGTGTTGATAGAGTTTCAAGAGTGTGCAAGAGTGTCGGAAAGTGTCGGATATATGTTGGAGTATTTGACACGACATGAAAGCTTTCAAAGAATATTGGTGCTTTTTGGGTTATAGTCATAACTGTAGCATGCCCTCACTTGCTACTCTATGAAGTCTACTATGATTTTTTGAGACCTGGACTTGATTTATGAAATTCCATCTTAGTTTGAAGCACCAAATTGATGGGCCACTTTATACAAATGGATGAATTGCTTTGGGATCCCATATCTTAATTCTTACACAAATGTTGGGAGCAATATTGTGTATTTGTATTTGATTTAATGTCTATATTGGTGTCAAGGCCTCAATAGTCCTAGGCCTTGCGTTGGAGACCCGAGCATGGGCGTGAAGGACCTAATCCTAGGCATAGGGACTCAAGCATAAGCACCGAAGTTGCAAAACCGGCCTCAATGGACTGGGGCTTGGGCACCCGATCTTGGAAGTCAAGGCATTGGGATTGAGTTTTAGTGTTATTATCCAAATGTGGAGTTTCCAATTCAAATGATGTTATTTAGTTATATTTTGAAAAATAATTTTCGATTTTTTAAAGAAAAATCAATTTTCTAAATTTAAATATAGATTTTCTATTAACTAAGAAAATAAATTATGTTAACTTATTTTCCTAGGTAATCCAAGCTGTGAAAAATAAGGAAAATATTTTATTAGAAATGTTTTGCACGAAACAAATAGAGTATGTCCAATCTTAGTCCATCTTTATTGCAAGTCGACCTGTTTATTACAAGTCGACCAAATATCCTCGTTTTGCTTTTGGATTATATTTCTATCTTTCTTTCTATTTCTTTTCCTAAATGAAAATTCTGGGCAATTTATTACATCGTGTAAAGCCACACGCGTCTAATTTAATGATTTTTAAAATCAAATCTCATTGGAACCAATTGCGATTGCACAAATAATTAGCCAAAGATATGAAACATTATGCCTATGCCACCGGTCCATTTTACCCTTCATCAATGCTGATCCTCATTTTTGGCTATGCAATGGCATAGTTGGGGAAATACGCCAAAACCCGTAAACGTAAAAAATCAAAATTAATTAATGTGATTATAGTTAACCACTAACCACACGTATTAATCATAATTAACTAAACTAACCTTAAACTAATCGCGGTTAAATAAACAATCAACTAACCAAATGTGGTTAACCTAACTATTCAACTAACCCCAGGTCGAATAAACCAACCGACCCCTAACTTGAGTTAAATCTAATTAACCTCCTAACCTAGATTAATTTAAATCTAATTATTCCCTAAATAAGTTTAATGGACTAATCGAAGTATTGGGAAGATAATTCACCCAATGACAAATCCAACGACCAGGTCGCAACGGGGGCGATAAGGGGATCGCACGGACATCTCTGGCGCGTCGAGGGGGTTCGCCACAGAAAGGGGCTTCGGCCGAGGTGTTTTGGCCCAAGGAGGGAGAGGGGCGTGAGGCGGTGGTTCCGAGTGGCTGGGCGGACAGCAAGTAGTAGCCAAGTGGAGCTAGGACGGAGGACAGTGGTTCGAACGGCAACAGGGGGCGGCTAAGGTGGTCGACTAGTTTCCTTCGTCCGGGAGGAGGTTCGAGCGGCAAAAACTAGTGAAGAGGGGGAAGAACGAGACGGCTGACGAGATTCGGGCGTGGCTGTGGGCAGTTCGACGGCACTGGACGGCCAGCCAGCGGCTACGGCGACTAGGCGGGACGACGCGAGGCAGCTAGTGGTGGCGGTTCAGCCAACTGAGGCATCAGCAAGCCAGAGCTGAGAGAAAGAGCGCCTGGCTCGTCGCGGTTCGGCGACACTTGAGGGCGGCAGCGGATGGACGAGGCTGGCGAGTGGACGACGGCAGCTCGCAGTGGCTCCGGCGTCTCGCAGAGCTGCTGGGTGGCTGGCTCGGCAGAGAAAACTGAGAGGGAGAGAGAAAAAGAGGTGGCTGGTTCGGGCTAGGGTGGTCGGGTGGCGACTCGCCGGCGGTCCGACGGCGTGCCGGCGAGACGACGGAGCTGCGGCGGTGATGGATGGTGGTCGTCAACAGCAGCGGCAGCAGCAGCGGCAAGGGCCGTCGGGCGAAGGAGGCGAAGGCGAAGAAGAAGGAAAAATGAAGAAGAAGAAGAAGAAGAAGAAAGAGATAGGGAGAGTGGGACGTGCGGCTGAGGGAGGAGAGAGAGAAACGTCAACGTTGAGGGGACAGGAGCAGGTGCGGCTGCAGAGGGGGAAACGTGCGGACAAAAAAAAAACAAAACAGAGAGGGAGGAGAGAGGAGAGAGAAAAAGGACGGGCAGGAGGACAGGGAAACGTGTAGGCCCCTCTCATCACTCACGCTTCTCCAATTTTTTGTCCTCTTCTCAAAATTGAAGAGTAATGAAACTTCGATTTAAATTTTCGACTCGATAATTTTTTTTTCCGACGTTTCCAACCGAATCGAAAATTTCAAAAATTAATAAAATTAAAATATAATAATTTAATGCCTACGTATTGAGAAGTTTGATAATCGGATTTGGATTGAATATCATGATCAAGTTGATCAATTGTAAATTTAGAACGTCTCCAACTAATGAGCGACTATCAGAAATCACGCATGCTTAACTTACGGTTAAAATAATATTAATCAACATTTGAGCAAACTCGAGTTAGAGATGACGTCAATTGTCATGTGATTGCAATGAATCAATGAAATACACGATTGTTAGGAATTGATTTAAGGTGATTTGCAGTCCATATTATGGTAATATGGGATCACTCACGATTTGATCATATTTTCTCTATGAATTAATTTATAATCATTCCTTAATATGCCTATACCAACATTGGATCATCCATCGTTATTCCTTATGGTTGAATCGTCAATCTCTAGTCAAGTTTTCTAATTGTGTGCATCGGAATCTTTAATAGCATTTTTCCTTTCTATTAGTATTTTATGAGTGATTAGTTCATAGTGAAACTTGACTAATGATGTATCGATAAAATATTCATTCACATAATCCAAAAAAGATCAAAAATTCAGGATGTCACACGTCACTTGTGTGAAAAAAGTTTAGGGGTGAAGTACACTATGGAAGCTTTGCGAGTTGCCACCAAGTTCGTCCTCAAAAAAAGAGAGAGAGAAAATTGCTGAAAAAAGTACAGTAGCTAATCTAATTTTAAACCTTTTAATTTGGCCAATATAATCATTTCGGCTAATTTTAGTAAAAAAATCGATAATTTGGATACCAATAATTTTACGTGGCTATAATGATGCCAACATGGATAATTTTTCCAAATTTTTATGAACATTTTGGAATTTTTTATGATATTTCTTTTTTTTCTCCTTTCAACTCTAGGTGGCGAGGTCGTCGCCTTATCCTTGCCAACCTCTAGGTGAGGAGCATGAAACCTAAATTTGTTACAATTTGGGCTAGTGTATCAAGCCTAGAGTGAGTAGGCTCAATATGTTCAAGCCAACCTTCAATTAAAAAAAAAAGTGACTTGTGCACATCTATTACAAATAATGTAGATTAAAATATCATCTAAATCATTGATTGTGAGAGTGTTACCATAGACTCCATATGATTAGCGGCCTAAATGGGCTTGCTGTATATGGTCTATAGATAATGTTCTTTCGTGGGATCAAAAGACAGCCAAGCTAAACTACTAGAACTATCTTATACAAACTACAAAACAATTCACTCGAGAAAATCTATGCCATTTCATTAGTGGACTTCTAGTAGCTATTTGATTCAAAACTATTGTACACTCAAACGGTTTGAATTGAATTTTGAGGAAACTTGAACGAAAAAGAATTGTTGACATCCCTATGAAAAAGTTCAAGGAAAAACAATTAAAACGGCTATAAAATTAAGGGAGAATTCCAAAAAGGGCACGAAATCTCATTATTTTCTCAAATAAGAGCCTTAAATGAATATTGTTTCAAATAAAGACTTGAAGTGGATCTTATTTCAAATAAGAGCATAAAGTAGTTATGTTTGTTTTAATTAAAAGTTAAAGTGCCTATGTCTGTTTCCAATAAGAGCCTAATAAGGTCAAGGGCATTTTTGTCACTTACCATTTTTTCTTTTTTCTTTCATTTTTCCTTTTTTTTTGGTTCTTCTTCTTTTTTATCATTGGTGACTAGCTAGGCTAGGCAAGAGCCGCCCTCACCGACCACAAGTTAGGAATGGTTTTGCCTAGGCAAGGCGACCCTCGCCCTAGGTGAGGCCGCCCTTCATGGCCATTTGCGATGTCCGCCCTCGCAACCCTAGGCAAGGCTAACCCTTTGTGAGCCTCGAGCGAGAGTCAACCTCACCTGGGGTAGGTGAAAGGCATGACGACCCTCGCTAGTAGTTGCCAAGGGTCGTTAAGCTCTAGCCAAATTTGGTGAGGGTGGCTTTGCCCGCAGTTTGCGAGAGCTCGTCGGTGAGTGCCTGTAGGCCCTCGTCGACCCTTATTCGCTAGCGGCTACCAATCAACATTGAAAAAGAAAAATGAAAAGAAAAGAAAATTTTAATGAAAATGCTTTTGACCGGTTGAAAAATTTAGTTAGCTTGCAACCAATGAGGTTACGCTCTTATTTGAAGCAATCATAACCATTTCAGATATTTATTTGAAATAATCATAATGATTTTAGACTTTTATTTGAAACAAGGTTCACTTCAAATTATTATTTAAGAAAGTAAGGATATTTCAAGTTATTTTTTGGAATTTTTCTTAAAATTAATAATAATAAAAAGAGTCATAGGACTCTGAAGAGAGTCGATAATATTCCCACATGGCTGGTGCCAACAAAAAAGAGATTCTGAAAGCGACACAACACCCTTATATGAACATGACACACATTTTGTATCAAACGACGAAGACATGGACACGAAAATAATTACGCTCCATTGCTGCCCTAAATATGAATAAAGAAAAGAAATCATGACATGGGGGTCCCAAAGCTATTTCATAAGTCGGATGCAGTGACTCTTCAATATGATGCCTCCGACAAGACAAATCGATTCACGTGATAACGTTGTGGAGTCAAGTGACGTCATTCTAAAGTAATTACTATGACGTAATGGTTTTACCCTAACATAGATTTCTCTGTCCTTGTGAGATAAAACAAAACACTCGACACCCTCCCACCTCCTTCCCCTGCCCCCCTGGTCCCCCGGGGAAAAAAAAGATAAAACAAAACGACTTAGAAAGGTACTTAATCAGGTGCCGTTTCATTCTAGGACTTAGGACAACAAAATTGCCCCTCATTAAAAATAAAGTATTATGGATATGAATAGACCCTTAAAAGACTTAAAAAAACAAAACATGCAAGAGATTTGTCATGGGGTGAGAGACTCTACAATTTCACCTTTTGAATTTCTTAGTTCGTGAGAAATAAAACATCCATCTACCAATGAAGAGTCTGAGATGTAAGGATATCCACATATTAAAATAAAAAACGAAGCCTAGCAAGACATTTCATTGGGAGACTTCTATAGGCGGCCCTTATAGCTGTACTATATATTTCCTCGTTCTGCTAATAAAAAATACGAGAAATTTCTTGTATTGAATTTTTTTGTCAGTGTAGCTAGTGATAGGGAGTGGCGCTGTGGCCGAGGAAGCCGAGCAGGAGGCCTAGAGGCATTTTTTTGGGACAAAAGATGCCCCTTTCCATGGCGCGAAATGGCACACGCACATGGTCATCGTCTGGTGAACATCTGTGTTGCCGGTGAGATTTGGGACGAATTCACCAAATCATGGAGCCCACTTTGAGGCAAACACCGATCACGGAGGTGCTTTGATCCCCCTCTTGAGGACGGTTTTCAAGACTTCCCCGCTCTTTTTTTTTTTCCGATGTATTTAAAAAGCCATTTTATGTAAAAAAAAGAAAGAAAGAAAAAAGACTGACCTTTGGCCAGAAACCAATGTCCCACGATTCCAATTCTGGTTTTCCTTTAATAAGTGGTCCTATTGGTTGGATCAGTGCTCTGATATCGTCCGTATTTTACTGAAAAGTTGAGTTATAACGAGTGGCTATGGGAATGGAGCTGTGCTGTTGCTAGTCTTATTTCCATCACTCACCAATGAGCTTCTTGATACTCGGAAAACTCTATAAAATGGATCAATAATTTAACAGATGCCGAAGTCCCAAGGTATCCCAAGAAGAGAGACAGAGAGGCCATCATTATAGTTCAAATCAAATGGAGCGAGGTTGTTAGAAGCAGCTCGAAAGGGCAATATTGACGAGCTGAAAGACTTGATCAGCAGCAATGAGCAAATCCTCAGGGAGATGGCTCTCAAAGGAGCTGGTCAAACGCCGCTGCATGTCGCTTGTGTGGCCGGCCATTTGGATGTCGTCCAAGAGCTCCTGAAGCATATGCCAAAGCTCGCGGAAAAAGTGAACCCCGAGGGTTTCAGCCCGCTGCACATCGCGGCAGCTCAAGGCGAAGTTGAGATCGCGAAGGAGCTCTTGACAGTGGGTCCACACCTGTACTCTGTAGAGGGATGGGAGGGAAGAATCCCTTTGCATTATGCCGTCATAAATGGGGAGCTCGATGTCATGAAGTTATTGCTTGATGCTTCCCCTGAATCCATCAAAGAGAAAACCGCCCGAGAGGAGACTGCAGTTCACCTCGCCGTGAAGAACAACCGGTTTAAAGTGCTGGTTTGGTTGGTGGAGCATCTGAAGCAGCACAAGAGGGAGCACGTGATCAATTGTAAGGACCACAAAGGCAACACCGCCTTGCATCTCGCTGCTGACGCCAAAAATTTCGAGGCAAGTCTCACAGTTCCCTTATTTTACGCACTTTTCTTTGTGCATTACTTCAGTGAAGTTGTTAATTTGGTGTGCCTACCATATGCAAAAATCTTCTAAGCAAAGGAATTTATTTGATCATCACGAGAATATAGTATCTTAATGTCTGAAAATCAATGAGAATAAAACAAAGATGGGAAAGAGTTGCAGGTGCTTAACTTCCTGCTTCGTGGGCATGCTGTGAAGTCCGGGGTCGTGGAGGTGAACGCCTTGAACGACTGTGGCTTGACGCCTCTGGATGTCTCAACTCACTCGCAAAGGGGAGCAAGAGATAGAGAGATCAGAGAAATTCTAACACGAGCCGGAGCTGTAAGCGGAGGAAGATTAAACTCGCCTGCTTCAAGACCAGTCTTGGGGGACGATTACGATATCGAGGGAGGTAACGGTCATCGGTTAGATGGGGATTCGAACAAAGGAAAAGAGTCGTTGGGCGAGATACGCAATCGCGAGCGCGACCTACCAATCTTTGCTTCAGCCTCCGAGCATTTTAAAAGTTGACAAGGACAACAATGATTCGAAAAAATGGATTGAGACTCACCGCCCGGACCTGGTGTACACCCTCTTCCTGGGCGGCAACACATTCGGATTCTTGATGTCAGTCCAGCTGATCATTTGCCTCACCAAAAAACTCCCTGCCAAGCTGCCGCTTATGCTATCCCTGATCGGAATGGTTCTAACTTACTTTTCCTTCACATTATCCCTAATGATCGAATCATCGAATGGTAACCCGACCGCCACTGCACTGGGCGTACTGCCTCTTATGATAGCAGTTTTTCTTCTTCTGATGCAGAGAGCATTGGCGGCAGTTATGAATCTTTTCTTGAACTGGCTTTTAAAATTTCACTTCCTAGGTAATATGTACAGGCTAGAGTAGAGTAAGGACCAAAATTGTGGTTGTCAATGATGGTATTTCAGTTTCCTTGAGGTTGAGCAAAGACATGCAAGCCTTTAGCAGTGTTAGAGTTTGTTCATCGAGGTCAGATGTTAGATTGATGCCCTTAATTATCTGCAGTTAATTGTGTGATGTCCGCAAGTGATCTGCTATATCATATCTTCTTAATAAAATGTGTTGTGAGTTTATATCGCGTTAGAACTCTATGGATAGCAGTTGAGTTTTTGAGACATGGTCTCACGAGTTCTATTCAAAGTACTCATTTTGTCTTTGCTTCTTTAGATGGATTGGCCATGAAATGAAACATTTTTGGGAGGTTGAGAATGAATTTCACTGTTAGAGCAGGCGGAAGAATTAATGGAGGTCGAGCAAGGAAATATTAAAAAAGAAATAATGGAGGTGGCAAAGAAGGAAGAAGAAGAAAGAGAACATAAGGAAAAAGAAAGAACAAAGGTTTTTCTTTTAAAAATATCTAGTTAAGCTGAAATTACACGTCATCAATGACACATTGAGGGAGAGAAGTGCATATAGAATTGGCACATTGAACTTTAACAGCAACATTGGACGGAAAGTCAACAAGGGACCAGATTTAGATATAAAAGTGAAAAATGCGGACTTTTTATAAGATCAATAAAATTCGAAGTCAAAGTGGGATCCAACCAAATGTTGATACTTTTTAAGTGAATTGGGGCTTTAAAATAGGTGGACTAATAAAATTATAAACAAAAGCACTCAATAACTCCACAAGCTTTTAGAACATCGAAGGAAATAGACTCTCTATCCTTATATATAAAATAAAATTAGTCTCACGTCACGATTGTATAATGAACTTATCCCATGTTTTTTTTTCCTCGCAAAAAGATGGTGCTTAGTTATGAACTCCATCAACCATAGAGAAATGTGCTTTCATAGGTGCCATTCGTTCCAAAACTTTAGGAGTACAAAATCAACTTTCACTAAAAATAAATTACTGAAGTCCCTATGGGCAAGCTATGCCATTTCATTGGTGGAGTTCTTGCCGTCCATAGCCACCGTGAATTCCTTTAGTAAATAGATAATATAGATTTGCTCAATTATGAACTCTATTGAACCTTTTTGAGATGTAGTCCGTGTTGTTTAATTCCGTGTTGTTTAATAACTACAAATGAGGATTATCATTGCTAGAGACAACAATAGATAGGTACGGTGTCTCTTTAAATGTTTCACATTTTTTGACAAATATATATAGATGAAAATATTTTTTATTGAATTATTATTTCAAATAATAAATATCGATTATTTTTAAGAGAATATTTTTAAAATTATTTAATTTTTATTAAACAAACAATGCATAAATCAACCATTACAGATAACGACATGAATACATATATGCCCTATTGCTGCCCCAAATATACGTAAAGCAAAGAAATTATGACATGAGGGTCCCAAAGGAGTTCAATTATTTTTTATACTATGACTACTCAATTAATGCTTATGAGAAGATGGTACAAATCAAGTCATATGATAATGACTTGGAGGCAAGCGACGTCATCCTAGGTCATGATTGACATAATAGTTTTAGTCTGCGAAGACCATGGCATTGACTTCACTTCCGCCGACGGGTGACATGGTAGATACTCTTTGCCCTCGTAAGATAAAAACAAAACGACATAAAAAGCTAATTCCATAGGTGCTGTTTCATTATGGAACTCTAGGACAATAAACTTACCCTTCATAAAAAATGAAGTACTAAAGTCCCTGTATTGTATATTTCCTCGTTCTACTAATTGAGAAAAGAGAAATTTCTTCTACTGAATTTTCGGTTATGTTGCCAGTGAGGAGGAGTGGTGGGGATGGCTGAGGAAGCGAAGTGGGAGGCCTAGAGGCATTTTCTTTTGGACAAAGAATGCCCCTGTCCATGGCGCGAACAATGGCAGGCGACATGCCCACCGGGGGTCCGCCTAATCCCGCGAACGTGCGGCGACTGATGGCGTGTGATGGATGGCACCCATCTCCATCCCTTGAATGCTCAACCAACGACGGGGATGAGCTTATCCCGGAAAATCTCGGGTTCGGTGCAGTCGCGTGACCAAACACGCCCTGACCTTTTTTTAATTTTCCTTTTCCCTTTTTTTTTTGGTCTCTCTCCTCGATTGGATTGTATAGGGCAGGGAGGGAAACACATGGACGAACGCAGATTCTGGAAGCACCTACGGAGGAGGCTGTCCCTTGACCGTTGACCGAGATGGCGGGCACGCGTGTGGCGGGTCCTTGAAACGTGCGTCACGTGTCGCGCTGCTTGAACTTGAATTTCTGCCCCACCTTCCCCCCCGGGGTTGGTTCGATTGTTCAGATCCCTCCTCTCTCTAGCCTATCGCCTAAATGATTTAAAGAAAATTTTCGACCACAAAATGATTAAGGAAAATGGGCAGTACAGATGGATTCTACAAACGACCGCCTGCATTTAAATAGGAATATGTTGCGACTTCCGATGGACCAACTAGTTGGTCCCAAAAAAAAAAAAACACTAGTTCGTGGAATACATAAAATCGAACATTTCTCCATTATCCTCTACATGTCGCAACACTATTCATCGATAATATCCATTACAAATAATCTTTGATTGAGTCGATTATCAAATAAAATAAAAGCTATTCCACGTGTTATCTTCTCATGATATTTACCGTTTCAAATCTTAAGATGTTTTAATAGACTTTTCATCATTTGCCATTTACCTTCAAGACCCCTTAATAAACACTTATTCTGATCATGACTTGATCATGAGGACATTAAAGAAAATTACTAATTCACGTAACATTAACTATATGAGGTATGATTATGAAAAGAGGGAGAAGTCAAGCTATAAAAGTAGTATTTTTTTAGAATAAGCAATGATGAATTTATTACCGGTCTACAAGAGTGATTTACTAACCGACATGCAGTTTGTCATATTGCAAGCAACCCATAGGCTTTAGGTTGGTTTTTGGTCCTGTATAGAGTTTTATTTAGGATTTAGAAAACTAATTGGATGTTGGCCTAAACTAAACATCTTGTCTAAGAAATTTTTTTTGTAATTTAATTATTTATTATGATATAACATATAAGTATACCGACGACAAAAGTAAGAATCCCCACCGAATAAAACATTTAAAAAAAAGTGAAACATTGTATTTACTAACCGACATGCAATTTGATCTCGGAGGTGCTTTGAGAAAAAAGCTTCTGCTTAAGATAAGCTTTCGAGATTTTTTTGCTTTTTATTTTCTGATGTTTTTTAAAAAGCCATTTTATAACCAAGAATTAAACCTTCGGCCACAAACCAACGTCACACGATTCCAATGCTTTCTTTTCTTTGACGCGTGGTCCTATATTTGGTTGATCTGTGCTTTGATATTGTCGATATTTTATTGAATATTTGGGCTATCATGAGTGGTTATGTGCGGGGAACTTTAGTGCTGCTAGTCTTATTTCATCATTCACCCGTGATCTTTCTAGATGCTCGGAAAACTCTATAAATTGGATCGATAACTTAACAGACGTCCAAGTCCAAAGGTGTCCCGAGAAGAGAGAGAGAGAGAGGCCATCACAGAAGAGAGAGAGAGAGAGGCCATCACCGTAGTTCGGATCAAATGGAGCGAAGGTTGTTAGAAGCAGCTCGAAAGGGCAATATCCATGAGCTGCACGAATTGATCAGCGGCAATGAGCTCATCCTAGAGGAGATGGATCTCGAAGAATCCAGTCACACGCTGCTGCACGAGCTTGTGTGGCCGGCCATTCGGATTTTGTCCGAGAGCTCCTGAAGCGTATGCCAAAGCTTGCAGAAAAAGTGAACGCTGGCGGTTTCAGCCCGCCGCACATTGCGACAGCTCAAGGTAATGTTGAGATCGCGAGGGAGTTCTTGACAGTGGGTCCACACCTGTGCTCTGTTAAGGGACAGGAGAGACGAATCCCTTTGCATTATGCAGCCATAAAGGGGGAGCTTGATGTCATGAAGTTGTTGCTCTTTTCTTCACCTGAATCCATCAAAGAGACAACCGCCCTAGAGGAGACCGCGCTTCACCTTGCCATGAAGAACAACCGGTTTGATGCGGTGGTTGTGTTGGTAGATCATCTGAAGCAGCAGAGGAAGGAGCAGGTGATCAATCGGAGGGACCACAAAGGCAACACTGCCTTGCATCTCGCTGCGGGCAGCAAAAATTTCGAGGCAAGTCTCGCGGTTCCCTTATTTTATTTGATCATCACTGGAATATAAAATGTCTCGTCTATGCAAAAAAAATAAAATTCTGTAGCATCTTAATGTCTGAAAATCAATGAGAATAAAACAAAGATGGGAAAGAGTTGCAGGTGGTTAACTTCCTGCTTTATGGGCGTATCGTGAAGTCCGAGGTCGTGGATGTGAACGCCTTGAACGAGCGTGGCTTGACGCCTCTAGATGTCTCAACTCTCTCGCGAAGGGAAGTAGGAGATAGAGAGATCAGAGAAATTCTCGTTCAAGCAGGAGCCAGACACGGAAGAGGATCAAGACCAGTCTCGGTGGCGGAACGACAATGACATCGAGGGAGGTAACAGTCATCAATCAGCTGGGGAAGAACCATTCAAAGATGCTCCTCCATCTTTACCACGTTCGCAATCAAAAGATTCAAAGGTAAAAAATGAGTCGTTTGCTGACATCCGCAACGCCCTGTTGGTGGTCGCCGCCCTCATCACGAGCGCGACCTACCAATCTGTGCTTCAGCCGCCAAGAATAATAGAAGTTGACCAAAACAAACCACATGATCAGCCGCCAAATAAAATAGAAGTGCATCAACAATACAAATCAAACGATCCTAGTTCCGAGAGATCCTTGACTGAATATTATGGTGGGGGCTTGGTGTACGATCTCTTCCTGGGCGGCAACACATTAGGATTCGTGGTGTCAGTTCAGATGATCATTTATCTCACCAGAGATATCTCCTTCGGCACCAAGCTGCCACTTAAGCTGCCGCTTAGGCTATCCCTGGTGACAATGGTTCTAACTTACTTTTGCTTCACGTTATCCCTGCTGTTCTCGACAATGGGTAAAAAAAGTCCATCCAGGAAATTTCTGCGCCTCTTGCCGCTCATGATATCATTCGTTCTTCTATTGACACAGAGGTGGTTGGCAGTTGCTATAAATATTTTCTTGGAACAGCTTATTCAATTTCCCCTTCTAGGTAATATGTATGATCTAGAGGATAAGGACTCAGAGAATAAGGACTGAACTCATGGTTGTTAATGATGATGTTTTTTCTCTTTCCTTGAGGTTGAGCTAAGACATGCAAACCTTTAGCAGTGTAGCATTGGAGTTTGTTCGATAAGGTCAGGTGTTAGATCAATGTCCTTGATTCCCTGCAGTTGATTGTGTGATGTCTACTAGTGATCTGTTGTATCGTGTCTCCCTAATAAAATGTGTTAGTGAGTTTATTTCACATTTTGTAACTTCATGGATAGCAGTCGAGATTATGAGATGAGGTTGCACAAGTAGGGGTGATCGGTTCCCGGTCCGGTCCGGTTCTAAGGTGGAACTGGGAACCGGACCGGAAGGACCGGTTCCCAAATTTTGGGACCGTGGACCGGACCGGCCAATCTTGGAACCGGACCGACCAATCGGTCCGGTCCGGTCCAGTGGGACCAATAACCTTGCAATCGCCAAATCTTTTATAAGATATAAACTTTCAAAAGGAAAAATCTAACAAAAGATGTATTGATAGGCCACACAAAAATTTCCTGTTTTTCAATGCCTTTTTCACATGTTGAATGACTTACATGCTTACATCAATTTCAACTTAGATGTTCCTGTTACAAAGTTATAATCCTTAGCTACTTTTGGAATTTGTGTCTTAGGTGGCCGAGGATTAAGATTGCACCCATCTTTGGGATGTTCCAACTAGAAAAACCATTTCGTTCACAGCCCCGTGCACAATCCAAAGTCCACTAGCCTTTCTCAATAGGGAAAGCTTGTGCTAGTCTTACCATTTACAAGCAGCTCACTGTAGTAGCAAACTCCAAGCCATGTCTAGTTCCTGTTCCTATGAAACACGGCTGTTTTCGAATGCAAAAACATACAAATAAATTTGGTCAGAAACTTTCATATATTGCTTTAACACCTCAACCCCATGGTCGCAACTACATACCCCATATACATCAAAAAGATATGGGGTCAAAAAATAAAAAAAGGTCCAACTTAATGCATTCACTTCCTTCTAACATTCAACAAAAGTCCAGCTCAAAAACATGTTACATATTAAGAAACCAACAAAAGAAGAGAAGTCCAA
Organism: Corymbia citriodora subsp. variegata; assembly: GCA_014858505.1. Lineage (NCBI taxonomy): Eukaryota > Viridiplantae > Streptophyta > Magnoliopsida > Myrtales > Myrtaceae > Corymbia > Corymbia citriodora. The sequence goes on from CM026414.1 coordinate 17,314,679, forward strand.
GTTGGTGAAAATAAAGCAAAATATAACTTGGATACTCCTGCAAAATGTATATGATCTTGAACATTAATTTTAAACTAAAATTACAAGAAATCAAACTCAAATAATTAAGGGAAAATCTTACCACATATATTTCTTCCACTTTAACTTATAAACTCTATTTGCCAGCAAGCTCGGAGTCAACATCATCCATATCTAACAAAAATAAAATATTAAATAAAACATTCACTTATTAATTATTACATATAAGAAATAATTACAAGATAAAAAGATATATCCACGACTTACCCCATTCAAATTTTTCCGCATTTTCAATGCACTCTTCAACATTAATTGGCATGGTAGTCAATTTCAACCAATCTTGAGTGTAAATCAATGCTTCTACCACTCTAGGAGTCAAAGAACTTCAGAAGCCATCAAGCACACGACCGGATGTACTAAAAGTCGACTCCAAAGAACGGTTGTTACAGGAATGGCCAAAATATCTCGAGCCATCAATGAGAAGACTTTAAACTTTTGGCCAGCAGTTTTCCACCACATCAAAACGTCAAGATGATGGCTTTCTTCATGTTCATCTTCAAGACACTTGTCAAGTTCAGATAAATTGTTCACACACATCTTTTTCTCCTCATTTAGAAATGATTCAAATGTCTTTTCTAAAGTGAAATCCTCTACCAAAGCAAGGTCATCCTTGTTATGCTCCTCATGATCATCAAAATCCCAACTACCACTATCAATCAAAGATTGACCACCCAATTTTCTATCACAAGAACCAAGATAAGATTTCTCATAAAAAAGAAACAAACGTTCCAAGACAATCCTCACTTTATTGGATATTTCATCAACTTTTGCACGATCATCATAGATTAGTCTATAACAATACCGCACATAATTCATCTTTTTCCTTGGATCCAATTGGATCCAATATCACTGCAATCAATACCATCATATTTACTTTTTCAAAACTCCCATAATATTTGTCAAACTCGTCTTTTAGCTTTCACCCTGGGATCCAATGCATTCTCTGTTTGTTTCAAAGCTTTATATAAAATAGAAATCTCATTGAAATAATCATTGAAAGTGACATACAGAGTCCCGGACATCCTATTGGTGGCATCATAAAACTTCTTCATAAATACTGCAAAAATTTTGGCATTTTCCCAATCTTCATGTTTAGGAGTTTCATAGTCAAGCTCAGTTAAGAAAGAATGATCATCTTCTTCCAATCTTTCAAAAGCTTTTCTAAACTTTAAGGCAGTCTCTAACATGAGATATGTGGAGTTCCACCTAGTTGCAACATCAAGACACACTGAACCCTTTTGAGTAATCATTGCACTCTTAATGCAATATTTGAATGTTTGAGATCTCATGGGAGAACTCCTCACATACCTTACCACGCTTCAAATACGTGCAATAGAATCATGTATCTCGATCAGTCCATCCCTCACGATCAAGTTCAATATATGAGCCATGCACCTCATATGTAAAACATCTCCATCTAAGATCAATAGCCTATCTCTTGATAATTTTTCTTTCAAAAAACCAATGGCAACATCATTTGAACTAGCATTATCCACGATGATTGTGGACACTTTTTTCTCTATTCCCCACTCATAGATGCATTTCTCAATCATTTTCCCAATATCATTACCCTTGTGACTAGGCATTAGCACAAAATTGATTATTCTTTTGTGCAATATCCAATCATTATCAATAAAGTGTGCGGTGAGACATAAATAGTTCAAGTTCTGAATGGAAGTCCATGTATCGGTTGTGAGTGCGACTCTACTCTTAAGCTTGTGAAAGTAAGTTTTTAAACTTTTCTTTTCACAAAGATACAACTTCACGCAATCCCTAGCCATGGTAAATCGTGAGATGTGATGGAAGAGAGGCTGTAACTGATTAACAAAATCATGAAATCCGACACGCTCAACCATTGAAAAAGGTTGTTCATCCATTATGATCATTCTAACAAGCATTTGTCTACAACATTCCTGATCAAATTTCCATGTCGTTAAGATATTTCCACTACCACTACCAGTACTAGTATGCCCCGATGTTATTTGAGACTCATCTACTCGACGTGCGGCAAAAAACTTTTGCTTCTTGTCTAAATTGGAGGGATACTTGTTACACCTTCTTTAGTGCTTCAACATAGCAGAAGTTCCATTATCAGCAGAGTAACAATACTTGGCCCCACAATATATGCAAAACACATCAGTTTTCCCATTCACAATTTTCCCTTTACGAAAATGGAGCCATACTGCAGATTTTCGCTTATTAGAAGGACAAGCATTAGGTACCTTGTTCATATCGGATTCCTCTTCGAGGTCTTTTTCACCTTCATATCCTAGTGAGCCCTCTATAGGATTCATAGCTTCACTAGACTTGTCCATGTCCACTTCCATTGACATTTGAATTTGGAATAGATCACCTGAATCAAGTAAAATAAAGATTGAAAAGGGTTTTTTGTCCAACAATACATTAATCCCATCGTTCAACTCCCTCATTTATTACTAGTCAAGAAAGTTTAAAAACCTCCTTTTATGACCAAGCTCGGGAGACAGATAACACAATTTAGAAGTGGTAAAAGGGATATCACTTAATATCTCCATCAAGGAAACTCAAAAGTATTCAACATCACAGCAGAAGAATAACACACATTCCAGGAAATTGTGAAGAATGGCGGTGCCACAGGATACAGTATTGAATTCCACAAAGGACGAAAGGTAGCACTAGTTCATGGCACGACAATCCAAAGAGAGACTAGAAAGTATCTTAATCATTAGCCTAAAGCTAGCAAGATATAAGGGAAACTAGAAAATAAATCAAAAACCATTCCCGATTTGTCAATCATGGTTCAACAATCAAATCTAAAGAGAGAGTGAGAGGGTAATCATCAAAAAAATGTATCTTTAAATAAAGCTTATAGAGTCATTAATGCTACCTCCAAATCTAAGAAAACCAGATCCATACAAGAGCCTACATATAGCCATAGAGCCCTTGCAAATTGACATGTCTGAATTGTCATTAAGCAGTGATTATATGCAAGGCAATTCTGCTGAGTCTTTAATTAGTCTTTAGAGATGCATGACTATGCATGTTATTTGTCTTCTTGACACCTCATTGTGTTCAATCAACTATCTCATTTATTGGATGAATGTCTCTTCGTGGAAGTTTGACAAAAGCTCTTTGTTATGCATGATAAAATCAATCTGAAAGTGAGATTCCCTACATTATCAATGACATATAACTCTATTATAAGGTCCAAATGATACATGAGCTTTGGTCTGGCATACATGCTTTTGGGCTGAGATATTAAGTTTAGACATTTAGAATTAAATGGCATTCCATCGAACCTTGCTGGTGTTAGTGAGTTCTGATTATAACAACATCAGTTTTGGTAGCTAATATTAAGAAATCTGCTGAAAATCAGATATTAGGTTTGGGAGAGGTGATTCTTGAGTTGAACGTGTTTTGATGCTTTAGATGCAAGGAAAAATTACAGTGTAAATGATAGTGATTGTGACCTGGAATTTGTTATATGTCAGGAATAGTCAAGTATGACATCAACTAGGAGTCAACTAGAAATATCTCCTGTTATGCAGTTGTTGCAATTCGATTTGATTCACAGTTTGAGAGCTATGAAGACATGTCTCCTATTTTAGTTACTGATGTCTGTTGACACCCGAATTTTTGGTTACTTTATCTTAAATGCCTATTTAATTTGCATCTATAAATACTAATTAATTTCTAGAAAAGATAAAAAAATTTGATAAAAAAATCGAAAAAAAAAATTTATCGCTCAGCCCAGCCCATTTTTCATCTTTTTCTTTTTCAGCCCTTCTTCCCTTTTAGCTTTGGCTCAGCTCCTTTTCCCCTTCATCCTCGGCCCAGCCCACTCACCTCTATTTTTCTTTTCTTCCACACACACGCACACACAACACACAATCTCATGTAGCAGCAACACTCGACGACGTCGTCCCTCTGGACGTTACCCCTTGGCTGACGTCAGCCACGTGACGCCGTCAAGGGAATCGTTCCCTGCCGCTTTGTCACGCGGAGAGAGGGCAGTAGAGATAATACGGTTATGAAGAGCGGGATCGACGAGGGGGCGCGGGGATTTTCAGAGAAAAAGGAGGAGTCGATTTCGGGGTTTAGGGACGAAGAGCTTGAGGGTTTTTCGGCGGTGGTTTTAAGAAGGAGAGCCAAGAGAACCAGTGAGGAGAAGTAGGGAGATCTTCGAGAAAGACAACTTGAGAGGTCGAGTGAGAGCAGAAAAATATAAAAAAGAAAAAAAGAAAAAAAAAACAGAGCAGAAAGAGAGAGCTCGAGGGAGATAGACCGAGGGACCGAGAGAACAAAAGAAAAAGAGATTGAGCAGAAAGAGAGGGCTCAAGAGGGAGAGTGAGCGGCAGGAGGGGCAACTTCTTCAGGAGGGACTTCCCAAGTTGGTTCCGGGGGATCCGAGAGAGAAAAAAGGGAGAAGAGAGTTGCGGGTGAGAACAAGGAAGAAGGTCAGAGGGAGAAACCGCCGACCATTGTTCTCGAATCACAGCCGACGACCCACAGCAACACCTCCTTTCCGGTGCGAAAGCTTCGGTAAGTCCTAGCCCTCATTTTTTGTGTTGTTCTTCGGGTATGCCGGGCTGGAGTTCGCAGCCGCGAACTCTGGCCCCCATCTGTCCTTTTTTAGATTTTTATACGGTCCTGATTCATTGACGAGAATGCTAGCGTCGGTCTCGTGTCCCGGTTGAGCCGAAAACCTTAGGATTCGGTGGCGCACCCCAACTGTTCGACAAAATGCCTCAGAGGGATCCGAAAATTCAGTCCACGTTTTAACTTGGGATCGATCCATGTTTGCGTCCATGGCTGCCAAATCATGCTTGCTGTTTGTATGGTTATAGTTTCTTGGCGTGGTCTTCGCAAAATAATCGTGCGTCGTCGGGAGAGCGAGTGTTTTCTTTGTCCCGACGAACAGATTATCAATCGCCGGAATAGGTGGCCGGATTTAGTCGACGCCAGTCGAAGTGAGTGACTAACGCGTGGGGGCAATTCAGCAATTGCAAGAAGAAGTATGGTTCGGTAAAAATAAAGATAAAAAAGAAAGAAATAAGAAGTTGCAGAAGAGAAGATAGGGAAGCATCGGGCGTGCATGGGGGAAGAAACCTGCACCTGCAGGGAAGAAAACCAAAAATATAAAAAAAAAATCAGAAAAACAAAGAAAAAGGGCGAATAAAAATAGGGGGCAAGGAGATAGGCTTCGCCGCCGGCTCGCTTCCGTTGGGCTGAATTTGTCACGAGCTGGGTTCTTCAGCTGGGCTAAAAGATAGAAATCAAGATTGGGCTTTTTAAGAAAAAATCCGTGTGGGCCTTTTTGTTTTTTTTTGTTTTTCTTTTGGAGTGGGCTTAGGGCCGGCCAGATTTGTTTTTAGCCCAGCCCGGGCCGATAGGGTCCGGGTCGGTTTAGTAGGGTCAGGTTTCCCGACCCGGTCCGAATTACTTTTTAATAAATAAAAAAATCGAATATTTTCCAAATTCCAAAAAAAAAGCAAAATTTAGAAAATTCCAAAAAAAATATTAATAAATGTTTTTTTAAATTCCAGAAAAGCCAAAAATTTTCAAAAATCTTAAAAGCTTTTTTTGTTTAATTTCGGAAAATTCAGAAAATATTAATAAAATATTGAAAATTAAAAAAAAATAAAAATATATATATATATATATATATAATATAAAAAATTCAGAAAAATTCAGAAAAATCAGAAAAATTTCAAAAAGTCAGAAAACCCTTGAAAGAGTAAAAAGGCCAAAATTGAATAAGCCTTTAGGGCTTTACAATAGGTCTTTGTTTTATTCTTGCACATTATTTTGTCGTAATTTTTAGATATTATTTCTTTACCTTAGAACAGTTAGAACGAACCTTAAATTTCTCGAATAGGTTGCCATGACATTTTGAAACACACAATTAAGTTAGGTACCGAAAGGGCGTTAGTCGCGTGATTAACGTAATCAAAGTCCCCAACCCTAAATTCTCTGGTTGCGTAAAAAGTGAGACACACTCCCATGTCTCGCTTGGTTCCTAGTTGACCTCAATAGACTAGTGGCGACTCCCTATTTGAAAACTTTTGTTAATATCCCAACGTCGCGCGGGGTATGGGCTTAGGAGAGTCCAAGTTAATTAAGGGCCATCGGCCTGAAATTAACAATATCCCTAAACCTATTATTTTTAGAAATTTTAGGTCGCGACAGTGTCTAATATACCATATATCTTGATAATTTTCTTTATCCATTAAGCTTGTTTTTCCTTATATACATTTGGCGGATTTGATCACATATACTGAAGCATTTAGTTGGTTCTTCAATTTATTTTCAAAACTTTGTCAAGAAGATGCTCCAGAGGGACATTACAACATTAGATATGATGTTACAGAAGTTCCAATTACTTTGCCTTGCCAGAAGCCTCCAGCGGACAAACCAAATCCCAAACAAGGAATTGGTAAGTGTGCACTTATTTGCTAACTGGATACATGTGAAGAAATAATTCTTAAATCAAAGGAAAAGAATCATGATTTCTGCTCTACACATATGTTGTGAATTTCATTGATTTTCTTGACAGAAATCTGGCAGCAAGGTCCAAGAGTTTTTGGTATAGATGTGCCTATGAAGTTGCATCTCCATAGGGCAATAAATTTATAATAGGCAGAAGTTATTCAAAAGGCATGAGTTTAGAGGGATGTAGGGATAATATTCAAAGCAATAGACAATTTCTTTTCATTAACATAAATAGAATGCCTTCTCCTAGATGAAACTCTGAGAGAGAGAATCCAAGAGTTGATCCAGTTATCTAAGATTATCGATTGCTTGAAAGACAGGACCAAATGCCATAGGCTTGACTCTGAGACCACGCGGCGAAGCAATCAAGGAAAGTGGAATGGCATACCTCTGTGTGTCACACTATAATGCACAAGAAGGAAGACCAAACAAAGAAGAGAACAATGACAAGTGAACCTATTGAAAATGGAATACAGTTACATGACAAGCATTAAAAATGAATTGTCTTCCAACAATTCTTCCAAACTCGGCGAATAGTGGAGATAACAGATTGCAAAGCAAAACAAAAGCAGTAAGTAAGCAGGTATAAAAGAGAAGACCCAAGTCGATCACTAGTGAGTCAGCGACAACACAAAAATTCAACAATCGAAGAAATCGATGGTGATGCCTTGTCATCGACAAATCAATAGATGGTAGACATACCTTGTTGTCGACACTCGAGGGCAATGTGTGACATGAGAAATAGAGAGCGTTGTTGAGGGCGATGCGTCCGTGTCTACATAAGGTGAGTTTGCGTAAGGCGAGTCCGAGAGGGAGAGAGCGTGCGCGTCGAGCACTAGCGAGGCCCTCGTTCGTTCACCGAGTCAATCAATAATCATGAAGGAAACACCACACACGCTTGCGTCTCCAGGAATCCGATGGGTTGACGTTCTTTTTTCTCTTCCTGTCCTTCGAGATTCACAACAGGACAAGGGACGAAGTTGCGAGGAAGATGAGGGCCTCCTCCCGGACAAGGCTTTCCAACACTGAATAAGCGCAACGAGGATCTGGATCAAGCAGTTGGCGAAGAGAGTCCGCGAGTTTTTGTAGGGCGAATCTGAGAGGAAGCGTTTGCGTTAAGCACAAGACTCGAGCAAGGCGTACGAAGTGAGAGCTTGTATCGAGCGATCAACGAAGAGAGTCTGGATGGAATGATGAGTGAGGTGAATATGAGAGGGAGAGAGCGTCGAGGGGAATAAGGGTCTAGAGAGAGGATTTGGGTGTGTGATTGTGCGTTAGGGTTTGTAGGAATAGAAAGTTGGGAATTTGAGATGAAAATTGAAGGGGCAGTCGGTCCGGTCAGTCCAATTCCCACCTTGGAACCGGAAACTGGACCGACCAATCACCGGTTCCGAGAATAGGAACCGGGAACTGGACCGTTGGTTATGGGAACCACCCAAAACTAACCGGTCCGGTCCGGGTTGGGCGGTTCTCGGGTTGGGCGGTTCTCATTGCACACCCCTATGCACAAGTTCCATTCTGATTACTCATCTCGTCATTGATTCTTCAAATCGATTGACCGCGAAGTAAAACATCTTTGTGAGGTTGAGTATGAATTTCTCCGTTAGAATAGGAGGAAGAATTGATGGAGGTCCAACAAGGACAAAGAAAAAAGAACTTAATGGAGGTGGCAAGGAAGGAAAAAGAAGAAAAAGAACATAAGAAAATAGAAAAAACGAAGGTTTTTCTTTTAAAAATATCTTATTGAGCTGAAATTTCATGTCATTGATGACGGGTTGAGAGAGAAGTGCATATAGAATTGGCACATTGAACTTTAATGGCAACAATGGAGAGAGAGTCAATTGGGGGTAGATTCTGATAAAAAAGTGAAAAATTGATGATATTTTATAAAATTAAAAAGTTTGAAATAGAATTGGGATTTAATCAAAAGTTGATGCTTTTTAAGTGAATTGGGGCTTTAAAATAGGTAGAATAATAAGCTTTTAAACAAAAGCACCCAATGACTTCACAAGCTTTTTAAACCTCATAAAAAATAGACACTTTGTCTCTATAATGTAATATAAAATGAGTCTCATGTCACGGTTGTGTATGGACTTAACTCAATATTTTTTTACTCACAAAAAGACAATGCTTGGTTATGAACTCCTTCAACCATAGAGAAAGGTGTTTTCATAATTGCCGTTCATTTCATAACTTTTGGAGTACAAAATTAACTTTCACTAAAAATGAACTACCAAAGTCCCATATATATTCATCATACTAAATTTTAAAAAAATAATGAGAAATTTCTTCTATTGAATTATTGCTGACATTTAAATTTTGATTAAGTATTTAAATTTAAATTTCCTAGTAAATTAGGGACTAATTTGGCCCTAACAAAAAGGATTTTTTGCATCACCTAAGTATTAATATTATTTTTATTTTTCCCTATTCTCGGATTAACAAGAAAAAAAAAAACGAAATGGCTTAGGGATGGGCGTGAACCCAGCCCCTGTTTTTTTTCCCCCCACCATTGGGGCCTAAGCCCATCCAGTCTTCTTTTCCACTCAGGCCTAGGGCCTAGCCCTTTCTTTTTCTCTTATGGCCCGGCCCCGTCCTTCATCTTCTTCTTCCTCCTCCCTCCGCCTCTGTAGCTCACGCACAAGGATGACGACGCGCGGAGGACGACGACGCCCGTGGAGCAGAGGGGCGGCCAACGCAAAGACCAGTGGGAGACCCGGACGGATGGGATGCGCCTTCAATGCTGTCAAGCTAAGGAGCAGAGCAGGGCTACGCCTGCTACGTGGCGAATAGCTGACGGGACGCCAGTTCGGCCAAGGGAAGGCCGATCGGCGCACCAAAGACCAGAGATCGAAGCTCCTCCATCGATCGGCCTCCTCGGCCTATAAATAGAGGGGCGAGTCGAGCTCAAAAAGGGGGGCCCACCAGGAGGGCGAAGCCATAGAGGGGTGGATGAGAGAACAAAGCGACCTTTGGAGAGACTTCCGAAGGCCAGATCTGGACGGGGGGTCGAGCGAGAGTCACGAGGGTGAGACTAGAGAGCAAGGGAGCTGCTCGGCTGAGTCCCGCCACCGCGTGCGACGCTGGTTGCTTGGCCCAACGCCGTTGCTATTCAGCTACCAACGACGCCGCCTGCTGGCGTTGTTTCCATGAGAGAGAGATCTGAGAGAGTGGAGGAGAAGCAGAGCTGAGTTGAGAGAGAGCCAAGGGGTGGCGAGCCCGATGGAGGAAGAGATCTGAGGAAGGTGAGAAAAATCGGAAGAGATCTGAGGAAGGTGAGAAAAATCGGAAGAGAGAGAGCCGCCGGTCTAGGCCCCGTCATCGCACTGATCTGACACCATCGCCATTCAACCATCGACAACGAGGCCTGCTGGTGGCTCTCGTCACTGCCGTCGCCACCTACATCCAAAGCCGTCTTGACCCACGACGACCCCGCCGCTCACGGGTCTCGACCGCCGTCATCCTTGGTGCCACCCGCCACTTCGTCGTCTAGTCGGCTGGTCTTGCGAAGATCACCGCCGCTCGCCATGGTCGAGCCAGGACACGCTCAGCCATCCCCCATCAGTGCCGCGGATGGACTGCGAAAGAGAGGGGAAACGCGGGTCGGGTCATGACCGGGTCGGGGGTGAGGAGCCGGTCGACCCGCTAGGGTTTGGTTTTAGTCCTATTTTCTTGGGCCGGACTTTGGTTTTTGGGCTTGACTATTTCTTTTATTTTCAGGTACATCCCTTGGGCCGGGCGAACTGAGCCTATTAGCCGGATTCAGCCCAACCGAGGAGCCTAAGGCTCCGAAGCTCGGTTCTCGTGCTGAGCTGAACCTGACCCGGGTCCGACCAAGAGACCTGACCCGGGTCCGGTCGGTTAATAATAATAATAATAATAATAATAATAATAATAATAATAATAATAATAATAATAATTATATTTTCAAAAAGAATTTAAAAAATAAAAAAATCTTTCATATTTTCCAGAAAAATCAGAAAAAGCAAAAAAAAAACATTTTTCTCCATAAATGCATGAAAAATCCTTTTGAAATTCAAACATATCAAATTTGAGGGTTTAAATAAGATTATGTATTCGAAGGATATTGATAATTAACTAGTGTAATCAAGTTCTTAATCCTAATTTTTTTAGCTGTGTAGGAGTAAAATGTTTCTCCCAATATTTTATTTGAGTTTCTAATCGATTTAGTGGCGATCCCTATTTAAATAAAATTGAATTGTAGGTTAAAAATTCGGACATTAAGTTATGAATTGATGAGTTTGGGAGAGTTTTGGCTAAGCCCTAATAATAAAGCATTAGCCGAGCCATTAGCCTCCGGATCGCAAAGGTCACAACAATTATCTATTACTAGAATGTGATAAGATTAGGATTGGCAATATAACATAATTAATGAAACAAAAGGATGAAAAGATATATTGTGTCCGATCACCTATTTGATGTGATGAGAAGAAAATTTTTTTATAGCACAATAATTTCAACCTATCTTAATCCATAAGAAGTTGAAGTTTGAAATTATCACAAAAAGCCAAATGTCCTTATTGCTCTGTTGAGGGTGGCCAACCTGCCAAGTTGCCCAAGTATGAGCTTCTCCAAGTATGAGGAGGCGGTGGTGGCCGAGAAGTCTGATGCAATACGAGATGTCGTGCAAGTCCATGGGCATCATGAACAACTTCATCAACCGCATCTTCGATAAGCCGGGAGAAGTCGTAGCTCGTGCGTTACAACAAGATTCCGACCATCACCTTCTGAGAAATCTGTATGGCCGTCCGGCTCATGTCCCTGGTGAGCTTGCCAAGCACGCCGTGTCGGAGGGCACCAAGGTGGTGAACAAGATCACCAGCTCTTAGGGCTCTTTTGATTTGGGCGATTTCTTAGGTAAGCAAAATAGGAGGGGATTGCAGAATCGAGAGGCTCCAATGAAATTTGTGTGTTGTCACCTTTTGGAGATGAAATTTGTGCTGTCTCACATCAGCAGGAAGAGAGAATAAAGCTGGAAAGGGAAAGAGGGAGAAAGTGAGGGAGAGGAGCGCAGGACAACGAGCGTGCGAAGATAGAGGAAGAGAGAGAACGTAGCAGAAAATGGTAGAGTGAGAAAAGTGAGTGAGAGGAGGGCATTAGCCAATTAGTGAACAGTGAGAGTGAGGGAAGGGAAAAACAAAAAACGAAATCGAAATCTGATCCGATCCGAACCAAATCAAAATATCAGTTGAACCAAATTCTTTTATTAATTATCCAAACCGAACCAAAAATTGATGAAAGGTAAAATGGACCGACAGCATAAGCATTCCCATCTTTTGACAATCATTTATGAATTTGCAATTGGCTCCAACAAGATTTATTTAAGAATTGTTAAATTGGATGTGCATGGCATTACACAATGCAAGAAGGAAAAGTACAAAAAAAATCATAAACTTATTGTATTGATACCAATTCAATCTTAAACTTTTTAATTGGACTACTTTTTCAAATTGATATCAATTGATTCCATTTAATCATTTTAACTTGGAAATTACTAGTACATACACTAGTCATCTTACGTAATATGGTTGATATTAATTTGGATAATTTTTTAATTTTTGAATATTTCTTGAATTTGTAATAATTCCTTTAAAAAAAATTTCTCTTTTCCCCTTCTCTTTCTTTTAGCCTATGGGTGGTATTCAACCATGGTCAGCACTTGACCACGAGTGATGGCTGCTCTTGCCAACTCTGGCAAGGGCTCAACCATCACAACCTGGGTGAAGGTCACCCTTGCCAAAGTTGGCAAGGGCGTCACTAGCCATGGTCAAGTACTACCCATAGGCCAAAGGAAAGAGAAGAAAAAAAAAGAAAGTTAAAAAGAGAACATCAAAAAAATTCAAAAAACTTATCTACGTCAATACTAATCATGTTATGTACAACAACTGATGTTCATGTTAACAATTTTCAATCTAAATTAGTCAAATAGATTGAATTTATACTAATATGAAAATATTTATAGCTAAATGCATTCTTTTAAAAAAAATTAAGATCAAATTGATGCCAATACACTATATTTAAAACATTTTTTTGTACTTTTCCTTGATGCAAAAAATTTGCCCAAGTTTTCAATGAGAAAAAAAGAGACGGAAATCTAATCCAAAAACAAAACAAAGATAAAATGTTAACCCGTTTGGTCAATTTGTAATAAAGAGAAGCTAAGATCAGACTGGAAAAGTCTAAGGAAAAAAACAATTGAAATAGTTCTATTCAAACCCAACTCAACCCTGAAAAAAAGGCAGTCACAAAAATCTAAAAACATTATAATATTTGAATTTGGCTAATGCAAATCGATGCCCTAACATGGATACAATATGCATTCTAAATCAAATTATATAAACGTTGGATCAAATACAAAACGCTACATTGCTGCCCTATATATCTGTAAATCAAAGAATTAAGAAATGGCTTTCCAAAGGAGTTTATCAATTTCTATAAAGTGGCTCCTTAATTTGGTGCTTCCAATTAAGATGAAATTTCATATATTAAGTCGGGTTTGAAGAAGTCACATTAGAATTTCTACAGTGGCAAATGATGACATGTTAGGATCACAACTATGACGCAATAGTCGCAGTTTTCAAAGACTAAACATCGACTTTACTTCCATAGACGGAAGCGACAGGGAATGAGGAGGAGGAAAATCCTCTAAAAGATTTAGCGTACTTTCTATCATCGTTTGAAGATGGAAATAGTAAAAGAGGGTGCACCCAAGTCAGTCGGTGCCTTGAAAAAGCTAAGAAAAAGCAAGAGCAGAAAAGTACAAAAAGAGAGGAACGCTGATAAAATCATCTTTCTTCTTCAGTGAATCCAGTAATTACGACAAATCATTCACCCATGAGCATCTTGATACTCATCTATAATGATGGCCTCTTTCTCACTCTTTTCTTGGGATATCTACTTATAAACAAGATAAAATAACTCGGGACGGTAATAAACTTGGGATGTCACAAAGGGGTCATGACAAAAGTCACGATTGATCGATTTTAACCATGAATTTCAATCTGGTTTTGGGTATCGAACTTTCAAGGATGTTGAGACAAAAAAATTGGACATTACTTCATTGATTCTCGAATTTTTTGGTAAACTCGAAAATTGCTGGAAGAGGATTAATGGGCCAAGAATTGGAGTTGGATATTTGAGAATTTGTCCTTTAGGGGTAAATGGACCAAAATGTCCCTTTCTAGAAGCTTGTGTAGAAAAATGTTTTATTTTATTTTCTTTTCTCTCCTCCCTCATTTCTTTCCACATTTCTCTCTCTCCTTCCCTCTCAAGTTTCAGCAGCCCCTTCCCCACATTCTCTCGTCCCCACTTGTTGACTTTTCTCTTCCCCTCATTTTCTTCTCACGTCCACCAGCCACCCCACTTGTTCCCTTTATTTGTCTCCTTTCCCTCTTGAGTTTCATGTTTTTTCTCACAAAACAGCAGCGCTGTTTTGTTTTGCCCAAGACCAGCCACCCTTGTTGCATGCTGGAGCCGCCATACGCCGCCATATAGTCCAAAATGCGTCCCGCCATCACCCGTCCGTGAGCCAACCCCGTTGCCGTTCTTTCTCACCGAATCGGAACCACCCCATCTCACTAAGACCCATTTTTTTCGTCGCTCATCTTGCTGTTTCAGACATAGCCGTGAGTTGCCCACGCCACCATCGTCACGCTCGTGTCATCGGAATTGCAAACCGGTGAGTTAATTAGTTTAATATTAAGCTTGGTTTATGCTTTTGGATGATGGATGATTAATATTTTAATATTATTGCAATCTTGTTTAGTGTTAACCATGGTTAGAATAACGTAACCGAGGTTAGATTGAAATAACCTTAATCGGGTTAGTTAACTATTGTTGGGTTAGAATAGTAACCATGATTAGTATTTATTATTATTTTTTGGAATAAAATAATAATAATTTATCTTCCGAATTAATTAATTATTATTTTATGAATTAATTATTATTATTTTCGGAATTAATTATTATTTTTGGGTAATAATTAATTATTTATTTTTGGAGAATAATTAATTAATTAGTGGTGGATGATTGATTATTTTTGGATATTGATTATTTATTATTGAGTTATTATTAATTGAATATATTTGGAATAAAGTATTATTTTTGGGAAGTACATTATTAATTAACTATGTTAGTATCAATTAATTTTGGTGGATTATTATTTGTACCTTCCTCATGTGGATTACATATCGAATACATATATGCTTGTTGTCTTTGATAATTTTGTTTAAAGTGTACTCGATGAAGTAAATTTGTGGATTGCAATTGTGAATTAGGGTTAATGTATTCAGCATATTTATGTGACTACGTGCAAAATGCATTTGTATTCTGATAATTATATTATCAGAATGCCCAGGGGAGGTCTGGATGCAGGTCGCGGTAGAAGCCAAATCTATGCTCCTTTAGAAATGTCGTTTGGGCACCAAATGTAGCCGTGTCCAATGGGATGGGACAATGCTTGATTATGCCGGTAAACTACCAACTTATATGTTGGAAGTAAATTTCCCCAAATGTTGACAACATGAAAGGTGTTTTGATTGTTTGATATATTTGCTATATTAAGGTGGACAACAGTGAGGTAAGGATGCTTATAATTGCAATTATTAACTGTTAATAATTGCATATGAGCATTGGCTTAATCTCATATTTAATAATGGTTGAATGGATATTATTCTATTGTTGAATTGTTGGTGATAGAAATATAGCACGTTTAGGGTGCACCTGCAGCGAGTAAGTCTCCTAATTGAGGCTTAGGCTATTCATTTACTGAGATTTTATCTCGCTGGTTATTGTATAACCACTTTTCAGGTCCGCAAGATGAAGAACCGGCACGTATTACAATTCGTGGCCATATTTGAAGAGAGTAAATTAACCTTAACTTGTTGGTTTCATTGGTTCGATAGGAAGATGCCCGTGCTAAGGGCTTATACTTGTAAACTTCCTATGGTCAATCAGTAGATAAATAAACTGATACTTTTGAACATGTTCTTGTTGGGTTTTCTGCTATCCCTATTTTTGTAATTGACTAGGTGGTTGTGATTTACTTCCACATGCGTTTAATTCAAAGATAAAAATAATGGTCGACAATACGTCCTAAGGAGTCACAAATCAAATGACCGCAAGTGAATAGGAGATGTCGCGGACTCGAGGGTCGAGTTTTCATAAATTCTAAACCTTTTGACATTACCAGTATAGTCATTCTAGTCAATTTTGGTATGAATTTAATGATGGAATGTTAGATATCCTATGTAATAAGGGTGGTGCTAATGTGGACAATTTTTTCCAATTTTTTGAGTTTTTCATTTCCATTCTAGGCTAGCGATGGTCGATGGCTTAACCTTGCCAGCCATTGGGCAAGGGATGCGAAGCTAAAGTTGTTACGATCTAGACTAGTGAATTAGCCCAAAAAGAGTAAGCTTGATATGTTCGGCCTAACTTCAATCTTAGCGACAGTGTGACTTGTGCATGTTCGTACTATGGATAATGTAGATCAATTTCATCTAAATCATCAATTGTGCGAGTGCTATCATGGACTTTCTATGATCAACAGCCTAAATGGGCTTGCTGTATAGGGTTTATAGATAATGTTATTTCGATGGGCTAAAGACGATAAAGCAATTAAACTACTAAAATATCCTTGTACAAACTACAAAACAATTTAACTCAAGGGCAAGCTATGCCATTTCATTGGTGGAGTACTTGTTGTACATAGCCTCCATGAATTCCTTCAGTAAATAGATAGTAGAGATTTGCTCAACCATGAATTCTATTTAACTTTTTGAGTTGTTTTTGTTTTCGTCATAGTTTGTGTCATTTAATAACTACAAATGAGGATTATCATTGCTAAAGAGTACAAGAAAAATGTACGGTACCTCTTTAAATGTTTCATATCTTTTAACAGATGTGTATATATAAATATATATAAAAATATTTTTTATAGATTAATTATTTTAAATAATACAAATTATTATTTTTTAAAAATATTTTTTAAATTATTTAATTTTTACAAAACAAACAACGCATAAGTCAAATATTATAGACATCGACATGAATACAAATACGCCAATTGCTACCCTAAATATTTGTAAAGCAACGAAATTATGAGATGGGGGTACCAAAGGAGTTCAATTATTTTTACACTGTGACTCTTGTGACTCCACATTGTCTTGCCTGAGACTAGATGGAACTTCATAAATCAAGTCATGATAATGACAGGGAGGCGAGTGACATCATCGTAAGATCATGACTATGACGTGGTGGTTTAAGTCTGCGAAGACCTTGTTATTGACTTCGCTTCGGCTGACGAGTGACGTTGTAGGTACTCTCCGCCCTTGTAAGACAAAACAAAATGACATGGAAAGGTAACTCCATAGGTGCCGTTTCAACCCAGAACTCTAGGACAATTGTCCTTAATAAAAAATGAAGTACTAAAGGTCCTCCAATGTATATTTCCTCTTTGAAATTTCTTCTACCGAATTTTCAATTATGTAGCTAGTGACAGGGAGTGGCGGCACGGCTGAGGAAGTGGAGCACGAGGCCCAGAGGAATTTTCTTTCGGACAAAGGATATCCCTATCTATGGCGCAAATGCACGCGACCTATTTGTACTTTGTTGTCCGGCGAATATATGTGTCACCAATGAGATTAGGTGGGAGTTTAATTGAGACGAAATCACTAATTATAGAACTTACTTTGAGGCAAACAATGATCTTGGAGGTAGTTTGCTTCTGGTCAAGGTGGGTGGTTGAGATTTTTTTCGCTTTTTAATTTCTGATGTATTTAAAAAGCCATTTTATGACAAAAACCAAACCTTGGGCACAAATAAACCTCGTGCGATTTCGGTGCTTGTTTTTCTTGACTTTGATATGGTCAATGTTTTATTAATAGTTGGGTCATCATGGGTGGCTAAGTGCATCGAACTTTGCTGTTGCTAGTCTTATGTTATCATTCACCAATGAGCTTTCTTGATACTCGGAAACCCTATAAAATGGATCAGTAATTTAACAGACGTCCAAGTCCAAAGGTGCCCGAGAGAGAGAGAGAGAGAGAGAGGCATCGTTATAGTTCCGATCAAATGGAGCGAAGGTTATTAGAAGCAGCTCGAAAGGGCAATATCCATGAGCTGGACGAATTGATCAGCGGCAATGAGCAAATCCTCGAGGAGATGGCTCTCGAAGGAGCCGGTCACACACCGCTGCACGTCGCTTGTGTGGGCGGCCATTTGGATTTCGTCCGAGAGTTCCTGAAGCGTATGCCGAAGCTCGCAGAAAAAGTGAACCCGCATGGTTTCAGCCCGCTGCACATTGCGGCAGCTCGTGGTGATGTTGAGATCGCGGAGGAGCTTCTGAATGTGGGTACACACCTTTGCTCCGTGAAGGGACGGGAGAGGAGAATCCCTTTGCATAATGCAGCCGAAAATGGGGAGGTCAATGTCATGGAGAGACTGCTATCCAGGTCGCCTGAGTCTGTCGAAGAGACAACTGCCCTAGAAGAGACCGCGCTTCACCTTGCCGTGAAGAGCAAGCGGTTTGATGCGGTCGTTATGCTGGTGAAGCATCTGAAGCAGCACAATAAGGAGCAGGTGATCAATTGGAAGGACCACAAAGGCAACACCGCCTTGCATCTTGCTACCGTGGGCAAAAATTTTGAGGCAAGTCTCGCGATTCACTTATTTTATGGCACTTTTCTTTGTGCGTTACTTCAGTGAGGCTGTTAATTTGGTGTGCCTACCATATGCAAAAGTCTTCTAAGCAAAAGAATTTATTTGATCATCACGGGAATATAGTATCTTAATGTCTAAAAATCAATGAGAGTAAAATAAAGATGGAAAGAATTGCAGGTGCTTAACTTCCTGCTTCGTGGGCATGCTGTGAAGTCCGGGGTCGTGGAGGTGAACGCCTTGAACGACTGTGGCTTGACGCCTCTGGATGTCTCAACTTTCTCGCAAAGGGGAGCAAGAGATAGAGAGATCAGAGAAATTCTTACACGAGCCGGAGCTGTAAGCGGAGGAGGAAGATTAAACTCGCCCGCTTCAAGACCAGTCTTGGGGGATGATGACGATATTGAGAGAGGTAACGATCATCGGTCAGATGGGGATTCGAACAAAGGAAAAGAGTCGTTGGGCGAGATACGCAATGACCTGCTGGTCGTTGCCGCGCTCATCGTGAGCGCGACCTACCAATCTGTGCTTCAGCCTCCGAGCAGTTTAAAAGTTAACGATGACAACAATGATTCGAACAAATTGACTCAGACTTACCCCCCAGAACCGGCGTATCCGAACAAATGGACTGAGGAATACCGCCCGGGCCTAGTGTACAACCTTTTCCTGGGCGGCAACACATTCGGATTCCTGATGTCGGTCCATATAATCATTTGCCTCACCAAAACTCACCCCGTCAACCTGCCGCTTATGCTATCCCTGATCGGAATGGTTCTAACTTACTTTTCTTTCACGTTATCCCTAATTATCGAATCACCGCATGATAACCTGACCACCATTGTGCTGAACGTGCTGCCTCTTATTATAGGAGTTTTTCTTCTACTGATGCAGAGGCCATTGGCGGCAATTTTGCGTATTTTCTTGAAATGGCTTTCTCAATTTCATTGCCTAGGTAATTTGTACAAGCTAGAGCAGAGAAAGGACTGAAATTGTGGTTGTCAATGATGGTATTTCTGTTTCCTTGAGGTTGAGCAAAGGCATGCAAGCCTTTAGCAGTGTTAGAGTTTGTTCGTTGAGGTCAGATGTTAGATTGATGTCCTTGATTCTCTGCAGTTAATTATGTAATGTCCGCAAGTGATCTGCTATATCATATCTTCTTAATAAAATGTGTTGTGAGTTTATATCGTGTTATAACTCCATGAATAGCAATTGAGTTTTTGAGACATGGTCTCACGAGTTCTATTCTAAGTACTCATTTTGTCCTTGCTTCTTTAGATGGATTGGCCATGAAATGAAACATCTTTGGGAGGTTGAGAATGAATTTCACCATTAGAGCAGGCGGAAGAATTAACGGAGATCGAGCAAGGAAATATTAAAAAAGAACATAATGATGGTGGCAAAGAAGTGTTGACACCTAAATTTGACCGTTTTATTTAAGACTTAGTAGCATTAAAAATTAGGGATTAGTCCCCTTTTAAATTTAAAATTAAAAAATCGAAATTAGAAAAAAGAAAAAGAAAAAGAGGGGCAGTTGGGTTGGGTTCGAACCCCCGGCCAGCGAGTGGTCGTCGGGATGGTTGATCGATGGATGCAGTGGGTCGGCGGCAGTGTGGATGCCAGTCACAAGATGATCGGAAGGTGGTGAGGCTCGTCACAAAGTGGCGTCGGTCCCCTCAAAGGTTCGGCGAAAGAGGCGCAGAAGCTTGGTGCGCCGGAGGGAAAGTCAGAAGCTGCATGGGGTTTAAGACGATGCATGGGGGCAGAAGGAAATCTGCAGGTAAAAAAGACAACAAAAAAAATTGAAAAAAAAAAAAAAATATATATATATATATATATATATTAAAAACGAACAAGGATATGGACTTCGTCTTGGGCTTGTGTACGCCAGGCTAGGTTCGTCGCGGGCTGAGATAGCGGAGCCGAGAGTAGGAATCAGAAATGGGCATTTTCTTAAAAAGAATAATTTCGTGGTTTTTTTAAACTTCTAGTGATTTAGGCTGGCCCAGTCTTTTGTGGCCCAACCTGGACTGACAAGGTCTAAATCAGGTTAGTAGGGCTGGGTTTCCTGACCCGATCCAAATTATCTTTTTTTTCATAGAAAAATCCAAAAATTCAGAAAATAATAAAAAATCATTAAAATCATTAAAAAAATTCGAAATTTCATGGAAAATTCAGAAACCTAAAAATTTATAAATTTTTTCGAAAAAATCGACAATATCAAAATATTAGAAATTCCAAAAAAAAATCACAAAATCCCAAAAATTCCAAGTTTGTTTAGAGCTCCCTAAAAAGCTCTAAAATAATTCTTGGATAATTTTCTCTTAAAAGGTGTGGGAAAATCGTCAGTCTAAGATTGTGCTAAAAATTGAATAAGCTCTTACGGCTTCACCTTAAGATTTTAATTATCCTCGGATACAATTGCACTTAATTGCACGCTTATGATGTGATGATTATGGTTCCCCCTTAGTCTAATAAAGGTTGTCATTTATTTATCTAATAATGCTAGGTGCTTATTTTCTCTTGCAATTTATTTAATGTTTCCTCATGATGCTGATTGTTATTTTGATGATTTACGCACTCACATGATCACCTCACATGTTAGTGGTCAAGTCTAAAATTAATTCAAACTGCCTGACGAAAGTCTTTTTAAAATGAACAATATTAGGTAATGAAAGGGCACTAATTAGGGCACTAATTAGTTCATTAGTGTAATCAAATCCCTGATCCTAGATTCTCTAGTTGCGTAGAAAGTGAGGCACACTCTCATACCTCACTTTGTTTTTAGCCGACCCCAATAAGCTAGTGGCGACTCCTCATTAGAAGATTTTCATGAACACCCAATATCACGTGGGATATGGGCTTAGGAGAGCCCAAGTCTAATGAGGGTCCTAGATCCACTCTTTGAATAATACCCCTAAACCTATTTATTTAGATATTTATTTCCCTCACGGGATGGAAAAAATAGGTCGCGACAAGAAGAAAGAAGAAGAAATAGAACATAAGGAAATAGAAAGAACAAAGGTTTTTCTTTTAAAAATAACTAATTGAGCCAAAATTACACATCATTAATGAGGCATTGAGGGAGAGAAGTGCATATAGAATTGGCACATTGAAATTTAACAGCAATGTTGGACGGAAAATTAAGAAGGGACCACATTTAGATGCAAAAGTTAAAAATGCTGACTTTTTATAAGATCAATAAAATTTGAAGTGAAATTGGGATCCAATCAAACGTTGATACTTTTTAAGTGAATTGGGGCTTTAAAATAGGTGGACTAATAAAATTATAAACAAAAGCACTCAATAACTCCACAAGCTTTTAGAAACTCGAAGGAAATAGACTCTCTATCCTTATATATAAAATAAAATGAGTCTCATGTCACGATTGTATTATGAACTTATCCCATTTTTTTTTCCTTGCAAAAAGATGGTGCTTAGTTATGAACTCCATCAACCATAGAGAAAGGTACTTCATAGGTGCCATTCATTCCAGAACTTTAGGAGTACAAAATAAACTTTCACTTAAAATAAATTACTGAAGTCCCTATGGGCAAGCTATGCCATTTCATTGGAGTTCTCGCCGTCCATAGCCACCGTGAATTCCTTTAGTAAATAGATAATAGAGATTTGCTCAATTATGAACTCTTGAACCTTTTTGAGATGTGTTTGGTTTTCATTGTAGTCCATGTCGTTTAATAACTACAAATGAGGATTATCATTGCTAGAGACAAC
Organism: Corymbia citriodora subsp. variegata; assembly: GCA_014858505.1. NCBI lineage: Eukaryota > Viridiplantae > Streptophyta > Magnoliopsida > Myrtales > Myrtaceae > Corymbia > Corymbia citriodora. The sequence goes on from CM026414.1 coordinate 17,336,639, forward strand.
AATAGATAGGTACGGTGTCTCTTTAAATGTTCCACATTTTTTGACAAATATATATATGAAAATATTTTTTATTAAATTATATTTCAAATAATAAATATCGATTATTTTTAAGAAAATATTTTTTAAATTATTTAATATTTATGGAACAAACAATGCATAAATCAACCATTATAGTTAACAACATGAATACATATACGCCCTACTATTGCCCCAAATATACGTAAAGCAAAGAAATTATGACATAGGGTCCCCAAAGGAGTTCAATTATTTTTATACCACGACTACTCAATTCATGCTTCTGACCATATGGTATAATTCAAGTAATATGATAATGACTTGGAGGCAAGCGACGTCATCCTATGGTCAAGACTGACGTAATAGTTTTAGTTTGCGAAGACCTTGGCATTGATTTCACTTCCGCCGACGGGTGACATGGTAGATACTCTTTGCCCCCATATTATGACCCACTTTTGGTTAAATAGGTCAAATATGGGTCAAGTGAAAGTTAAATATAGGTTGAGTGAGTTATTAGGTAGACCCATCATCTCTCTTCTTCCATCCCTTCTTCTATGCATTCTTGACCTCCGTTACCGATCCGATGAGGTTCACTCAACAACAATTAAAAAATTGATTTTTTTAAATTATTTTCCTGAAACTATTTCAATTTAGAGGTATCCACATTTTTTATTTACTATTTTTTTTATTTAATTTACTTTATAAATCTGATGTGAAATTTTTAGTCAAGTAAGTTATATGTGAAAAGTTTAAAGTGGATTAAATAAGTGGGAGTGGATTTTCTTAAATTAAGTTAAATATTAATATGTGTTGCTAATATGGGTCGGGTATGGGTTGGGTATGGGTCGGGTCGAGTCGAGTATGGGTCATCAAATTTACATTGCATGGAAATGGGTCAAAACGGGTTAAATGAGTCGATGTGGGTCGGACTATTTTCAACCCGACCTAAATCCGACCCGACCCACCCATTTGACACCTCTAGTCCCTGTATTGTATATTTCCTCGTTCTACTAATTAAAAAATGAGAAATTTCTTCTACTAAAGTTTCTGTTATGTAGCCAGTGAGGGAGACTGGTGGGGATGGCGGAGGAAGCGAAGCGGGAGGCCTGGAGGCATTTTCTTTTGGACAAAGAACGCCCCTGTCCATGGCGCGAATAATGGCAAGCGACATGCCCATGGTTGTCGTCTAGCAAATTTCCGTGTCTCTGACGAGATTGATTAGGGGTTTCAATGGAGACAAAATCATTAATTATAAAGCTTACTTTGAGGCGAACAATGATCTCGGAGGTGCTTTGAGAAAAAAGCTTCTGGTTAAGATGAGCTTTCGAGATTTTTTTGCTTTTTATTTTCTGATTATTTAAAAAGCCATTTTATGACCAAGAAACAAACCTTCGGCCACAAACCAACGTCACACGATTCCAATGCTTTCTTTTCTTTGACACGTGGTCCTATATTTGGTTGATCTGTGCATTGATATTGTCAATATTTTATTGAATATTTGGGCTATCATGAGTGGTTATGTGCGGAGAACTTTAGTGCTGCTAGTCTTATTTCATCATTCACCCGTGATCTTTCTAGATACTCGGAAAACTCTATTAATTGGATCAATAACTTAACAGACGTCCAAGTCCAAAGGTGTCCCGAGAAGAGAGAGAGAGGCCATCACCGTAGTTCGGATCAAATGGAGTGGAGGTTGTTAGAAGCAGCTCGAAAGGGCAATATCCATGAGCTGCACGAATTGACCAGCGGCAATGAGCTCATCCTAAAGGAGATGGATCTCGAAGAATCCAGTCACACGTCGCTGCACGTTGCTTGTGTGGCCGGCCATTCAGATTTTGTCCGAGAGCTCCTGAAGCGTATGCCAAAGCTTGCGGAAAAGTGAACGCTGGCGGTTTCAACCTGCTACACATCGCGGCAGCTCGAGGTAATGTTGAGATCGCGAGGGAGCTCTTGACGGTGGGTCCACATCTGTGCTCTGTTAAGGGACGGGAGAAACGAATCCCTTTGCATTATGCAGCCATAAAGGAGGAGCTTGATGTCACGAAGCTATTGCTCTTCGCTTCGCCTGAATCCATCGAAGAGACAACAGCCCTAGAGGAGACTGTGCTTCACCTTGCCGTGAAGAACAACCGGTTTGATGCGGTGGTTGTGTTGGTAGATCATCTGAAGCAGCAGAGGAAGGAGCAGGTGATCAATTGGAAGGACCACAAAGGCAACACTGCCTTGCATCTCGCTGCAGGCGGTAAAAATTTCGAGGCAAGTCTCGTGGTTCCCTTATTTTATTTGCGCATTTCTTCAGTGAGGGTGTTAATTTGGTGTCCCTACCATATCTAAGCAAAGGAATTTATTTGATCATCACTGGAATATAAAATGCCTTGTCTTTGCGAAAAAAAAAAATCTGTAGCGTCTTAATGTCTGAAAATCAATGAGAATAAAACAAAGATGGGAAAGAGTTGCAGATGGTTAAGTTCCTGCTTTATGGGCGTACTGTGAAGTCCAAGGTCGTGGAGGTGAACGCCTTGAACGACCGTGGCTCGACGCCTCTGGATGTCTCAACTTTCTCGTGAAGTGATGCAAGAGATAGAGAGATCAAAGAAATTCTAAAGCGAGCCGGAGCTGTAAGTGGAGGAGGAAGATTAAACTTGCCGCTTCAAGACCAGTCTCGGGGAACGATGACGATATCGAGGGAGGTAACAGTCATCAATCAGGTGGGGAACCTGTCACAAATGCTCCTCGATCATCGTCACATTTGACACCGAAAAAATCAAACAAAGATGTTGGAGAGTCGAGCAAGATTGAGGTCCTGCTGGTCATTGCCGCGCTCATTGCCAATGCGACCTACCAGTCCGTGATTCAGCCTCCAACCATTGCAGAACATGTAGGGCATGACATGGCCAACAATCCTTCCGGGGAATCTGTGGACAATACTTCCCATGGATTCGTGCTTCAGCCTCTAAGCATTGTAGATCATGACACGGCCAACAATACTCCAGGGCGATCTGGGAATAATACTTCTCCTGGATCCGGGGACATGAGGACAAAAATCAGGACCATAAATTATTCCGTGAGCCTGGTCTACATCCTTTTCCTGGGTGGCAACACATTCGGATTCTTGGTGTCGGTCCAAATACTCACTTGTCTCAGCAAATATCTCCCCGTGAAGAAGCCGACGAAGCAATCCCTGATCGCAATGGTTCTAACTTACTTTTGCTACATGTTATCATCACAGCTGATCACATCGGGTGGTACAGATACTGAGATTGTGCTGCACGCGCTGCCTCTTATAATAGCAGTTTTTCTACTGCTGATGCAGAATTGGCTGGCGACGGTTTTAGACTTTTTCTTGAAATAGCTTTTTGAATTAAAGATCTTCCATAAATCGCGAGTTCACTCATATCATGAATAAATTTTTGAATTGCTCATGGTACTTATTTGCAATATATCTCATGTGGAGAGATTTATAACTATTAGCATCTTGATGGGATTCAGCTCATGCATAGAATAGAATAATTATTGCTCAATAAGGACATTAGATAAGAAGTATGAGACTAGTCACAGAGGCAATTGGCCAGGGCATTGACTTTCTTTCCACCAAAAAGAGTAAATTGAAGAGAAAAGACAATGCCTTTATGATATATGAGGTTTGCCAATGAGAAACACGAGTGTATGCTACAAAAAATGGTCCAATTCCTTTAAAATGCACAAACTTTAAGTAGAATCTTTATTTTGAAATTTCTTACCTCCATAAAGTTTTCATCCAATAACGCCACTAAAGGTCCATATGTCAATTTCACGCGTGCATCTCTCTCTTCCGTTCAATTCGAAATTTCTTTTATTGAAAAGAAATTATTTTTTCTATTTCTTAATTTTCTTTTCCCTCTTCTACATTCCTTGCAAACTTCATTAATGGAGGTTGAACCGCTCGAGCTCAAATCTGTATCGATCATTTTCATCTTGAACTCTCTGCTTTGCCTTCAATATGCTCCTTAGTTTCATATGACACAAGATGAGGAGGCACAACGATATCAAATCTAACCATGCCCTTTGTGAACGAAAAGCTGCAAAACCACGACATTAAGTTACATTTCTATTTTGTCTACTTATCGTTAACCTAAGTGAGTTTAGCTTCACTTAACACATCTATTCCATGGCCCTATTTGGTTCAGCTTTGCCAAGGGGCTTTCAGCCTCGAAAGCCCCTTGGCCAAATGCAAACCCGTTTGGTTCGTTCTTTGGAGGACTTTCCCCAAATATAATTGTATCTCCAAAGGGCTCTAAAGGTCTTTAGCCCAAGGGAGGTATGGAGTCACTTTGGAAAGTTACATCTTCCAAATGCAACTTGCACTATTTACGAAACTACTGTTCATCTTCTTCGAGGAGCCAACGAGGCTGAAGACCCCCGGCAACCACTGGCCAAGGCATCCCGATGCCGATGACCACTGCCCAGGCAGTGGTCACCTGTGCGACCCTACCGACAACCCAGGCATCGTCACCGTCACCTGCGCGACCTAGGCGGCGACCCAAGCAACGTCGCCTGGGTCGCGCGACGGAGGCGACCGTCAACCCACCGTCGCCTAGGTTGCGAACCCAGGCGACCATCGCCATCACCTAGGTCACGCACCTAGGCGATAGAGATGCCGTCGCCTAGGTTCGTGTGACCCAGGCGACGGCTAACCACCACCTAAGGTCTCTCGACCTCGGGTGTGGCTATCTGACGGTCAGATCTAGCCGCCAGAGATAGACTAACGGCCAGATCTGGCTACCGAAGATGTATCAGTGGCTAGATCTGGCCACCCTTTAGTCGTCGGAGGGTGGCCGGCGGTCAACTGGTGAATAGATTAAAAAAAATACAAATTTTTTATTAAAAAAGAAATTTAGTCAAAGTGCTTTACAAAATATAGTATTTATGAAACGGCATTTAGGTCAAAGTTGCTTCGCATTGCAATGAAAAATTTCATTTTACCAAACGGTATTTGCATTTCAGAAAACTTCTTTAGCTTAAAGATACTTGCATTTTCCTAAGGGCATTTGCCTAAAGCTGAACCAAACGGGCCCCATGTCTCTCTAGTTTGCCGAGGTTCCTTCGGTCCCTATAATCATAATGTGGATGCATAAGTGCAGGCTCTTTAATTATGAAAGGGAAAGAACGGCAGCACGGATGACCTTGTGTATCACGTCGACCGCTCACCCCTCGTTCCCTCATTCTACTTGACTCTATGAGAGATGTATCTAGGAGATCCTTGATTCTACAACTTTCCTTGATTTTCTATATTTCCCAAAATTGTCCATAGATCTCTTTTGATTACTCATATCCTTTATTGTTCTAGTTTACTGTAAATCAATATTGTAATATCTTATTAACTTAGTCATCTTCTATAGCTCATAAATAGACTAATGGGTCTTGCTAAGGTAACCGCAAAGTTACTATGAGAAAATGACGGAAGATTTTCCACCATTTGTTTTTCTACCTTGCAACAGGCAACTGGAAGCGAGGGTGGACTAATTAGCAATTAAAATTCAGCAGTATTACTTCAATCCTTCTATTTTTTTTTTTTATGAAAGACTTAAAAGAAAATTGTAATTCCTCACTGTGGATATAGATCCCTGGAAGAAAAGAAGCTAATCAAATATTGGTGCATAATTGAATTTTGCATTTGAACTGGCATTTGTTGACATGTTTTTATAGTCACAGCATAATTTACATATTGACTGGGAAATTAGTACGATACTTTTTTTTTTACTTGGTTCTTAATAGGTTATTGAGGATACTCATTGACCAAATTCAAATAAAAATGCAATTTTATTTCAGTTTGACCAAAAAATTACCTAGCAAACATGGATTGGAACGGGATTAGCACAAGTACCTTCTAAGAGGATTACCATAAGTCTCCCACATAGTAAATATCATTCATTAGAATTACCCAGATTCAAGGTTGACAAGGCTATAATCGCAGTTTGAAGAATAGAGAAAAATAAGTACCTAGTGAAATACTTATCAAAGTAACATATTTTCAATTGAAAAATTATTAAGGCTCCGGTGCGTGAGGTAGGTCCTAACTCCGAAATTATTAAAATTTGATAAAATCTCTAAAAATTACAATAGGGAACGACCAATTAGGAGATAATGTTTTGTCAGCCTCCTTTAGATCCACTGGAGCTTATACTATTAACTTATTTGTTCTTTTAAAGACCCTACCTAAACACTTTTTCTTTCATTTAGATTTCTAGAGAATTATGGGTCTTGAAATATAAAGAGAAGTCTTAGCAAATTCCTATAATTTCCAGCAATTAAAATAACCATTTGCATTTCTGAAAAATACGTCAAAACTTTAGCCAAAGAAATCTTCTTCTTTTTTGGTGTCCTTTTTAGGAAGCTTCAGCCTTCTCACTAAACAGACTAGTGAAGTGGGAAAACCGGCTACTAAAGTTTGTGGTTACTCAATTTAAATTGTGCAGTGGAAGACAACTTGTCATTTGATTGCAGATAATTGCTTGGTTATGCTTGCTTTTCTCATAGACTAATATAGTCCTCGTTACGAAACATGCAGAAATAGCACAATTCTTTCATTTGCATGTTCTTATTATGGTGTTAGAGTTAAGTCGTGCCTTAATGTATTTCGAGTGTATGGCCCTGCATGTCGCTCCTAAGGTAGAGAGTGTTCAAAGTATCTCACAACATTTATCTATGAGTTTTATATTCTCTTTATATACAAGTGGTCTTCTTTACCTGTTGATTTAGGCTTTTAGGTTAAGCTTTTTCACACATCGGGACTTAGATTGGTAGTCAAGTTCATGCTCCTCCTCATCAATGTTCATAACCTTTACACAGCCTCTCTCAGCCACAGCTTCATCGGGCCTCACCCATCACCACCAAGACCTCTGACGCCATGCCACGACCTCTAATAACCCCTCCATGATGGTCAGTAGTTGTCAAAAAATCTCTTTCAAGATTGGCCAAGATAATAATCAGACAAACAAAAGCCCCAAATTACAATTTAGAAAATTATATCCGAAGCTCTAATACTAATTGTAGTAATATATACTGCATAAGCTAACTAATCTTGTAAATTAGGTCAGTGTAAAATCACTAGAAAAATAAATGAGGAACAATAAACTACATTAATGATTTACATACCTACATCCATGCAGAGAGTCAATAATAAATAATTCACTGTAATTGAAAAATTAAAGTTTACAATTGCTCATATGCTCGAGTATTTTTCACACATAAATTATATTCAAACTCAAATTTTTTACAAATAAACAATTCGAGTGGATGTAAAGCCTGTAGCACAAATACATATGTTCACGTCCTTGCGGCAGAAAACCAAGAACGTCGTGCGTCGAACGGCTCTTATTCGAACGAACACACGTCTGGCTTCCTTCTTCATGTTCTTCGAACGGCCCTTATTCGAACGGACACACGTCAGGTTTGTCCCTATTTTTTGTCGCGTAGCGGCCAAAATCTCCTCATTGAAGCCGCCACTGTGGACTCCAAGAGCGCATCCCCACCACGAGCTCTTGACGAAGCCGCACGAACAGACAACGAAAGCGAAGAAGACGTCTGGAGTTCTCGTTTCTCTAGCCGTGCGGGCGAGTTTGGGACACGGTGATTTGTGCTGCAAGCTTTACATCCAAATAAGTTGTTTATATATAAATATTTTGAGTTTAGTATAATTTAGGTATGAAAAATATCCGAGACCATGAGAGATTGGCAGCTGAGTTAGTTCAGCTTTGGGCACTTCACCGCAAAGGTCCCAAGATCGAAACTCCACAACTACTAACACATCTTAAGTGGGGGCTATGGTGGTGGGTCCTATGTTAGCTGCCCCCAAGTATTGATGTTTGGTCCAAGGTGCATCGCGCACTGTACGGGCTGTGGGTTGACGATTAGTGTAAGGAAAAAATCGGGCCGGCGGATCTTGGATATAAAAAAAAAACAAAAAATCCGAGGCTGTGAAAAATTGTAATTATGATTATTTGATTATAATGAATTATTTATTATCAGCTCTGTGTGGGTATATATGTCAATATTTGGATCAAATTACGTAAATTTTTGGTATCATTTATTATTCTTCATTTATTTTTTTAGTGTTTTCACGTTCACTTAATTGTACGATCCTAATTAGTGTTTCCGTGTTAATATTACAATAGGTACAATGGAGATGAAATCGCCAATTCCGGTGCTTACTTTGAGACGAACCCCGATCTTGAAGTGCTGCGAAAAAAATGCCCCAGTTCAAGAGGGTTTGTCGGGGAATTTTTGGGATTTTCTTGCTTTTCAATTTCTGATGATTTCGTTTGGTTTGTCATACTCTAATCTTACTCTAATTTTCTCTCTTAGACTTTTGCCTACCTCTTTATAGGACGCAGAGTCAAAACCCATACTTGAAACTAAACTGTCCCCACTCTAATCTCTCGAGAAAATGAAGATTCGAACCTCCCATCACCCTCTTTCTCGTGAAGTGATTGTGCCCACTGATTTATTATGTATCTGAAAGATGAAAAAAGAAAGAAAACCATTGACCAGAAACCAATGGCGCACGAATCCAATGCTGGTTTTCTTGTAATACGTAGTCCTCCTACGTGCTTTGTTATCGTAGTACTTTTATTTTGGGATGTAAAAATACGTGGGGATTCTCGGCAAATGAAACAACAATGGGACAAGACTAAAAGGATCTTATTGACTAGTTGGGTTATCATAAGTGGTTACGTGCATGGAACTTTGGCGTTGCAAGTCTTATTTCAAGGTCTGCTTGGGACGCTTTGCTTCAATTTGCATGGTTGACAATTTTATCTCACTACTTTTAATTACCCCAAGACTCCACCGATGGGCTTTAAGAAAATTGTAGTTCAGAAATTATCTATGAGGAAACTCTATAAAATGGTTCAATAATTTGACAGATTTCCAAGTCCAAAGGTGTCCCAAGACGAGAGAGACCACCTTTAGTTCCGATCAAAATCAAGCGGAGGCTGTTAGAAGCAGCTCAAAAGGGCGACGTCAATGAGCTGAATGACATGACAGGAAGCAATGGGCTCGTCCTCGAGGAGATGGTTCTTGAAGGAGCCGGTCACATGCTGCAGCACTTCACCTGTGTGGCCGGCCATTTGGATTTCGTCCGAGAGCTCCTGAAGTTGATGCCCAAGTTCGCGGAAAAAGTGAACGCAGGTGGTTTCAGTCCATTGCCCATCGCGGCAGCTCGAGGTGATGTTGAGATCACGAGGGAGCTCTTGGGAGTGGGTCGACACCTGTGCTAAGTGAAGGGACGGGAGAGGAGAATCCCCTTGCATTATGCGGTCATAAACGGGGAGCTCCATGTCATGAAGTTATTGCTCCCTGCTTCACCTGAATCTGTCGAAGAGACAACCGCCCGAAAGGAGACCGTGCTTCATCTTGCCGTGAAGCACAACTGGTTTGATGCGCTGGTCATGTTGAAGGAGCATCTGAAACAGAATAAGGAGTAGGTGATCCATTGGAAGGACCATAAAAGCAACACTGCCTTGCAACTCGCTGCCGCTGGCAAAAATTTCAAGGCAAGTCTCACCGTTTGATTGCTGAGGGACGTCCAGTTAACGATGACCAACCATCAGCGGCCATCCTAAGCTGTATACTAAAGTGGACAACTTTACTCAAAAAGTCATTCTACGTGGAGCATCACATTAATAATTTTAGGGAGCAATTAGACAAAAAGATTATATTAGAATTTCACACGAATGTTTTTGATTAAATTAGTAAAATTAAAAGTTTTAGGACTAAACTAACATACGCAGCATAAATTTATGACTAAATTGGAAATTATCCCTCCACTTTGTTCTGGTGATATTAGAAAAAATATCATATGGATTTATTCTATCTCTATATATGTTGAAAATTCTTATTTTGCTAGAATGAATATTTCTCTCTTATTTCCATATAAATATAATTGGATGACAATTTTTAATATAT